>JAULKM010000012.1:1383145-1411224 GCA_032355605.1 Rubia tinctorum | reverse complement strand
CATACAACCCGAAAATTTTATCTTAATTTCTTCTAATTTACACTTTAAACCTTGGTCTTTCCATGACTTATGGAAAAATCGTTTTTCAATAGACGAACTCTATATGTTATTTTCATAAGGAAAACAAAGCATTAAAATAATGTTACACCGACAGCCACAAAACTAAAAAACATTATCATCAGCATGGTTCCTCACTAAAAATGGACACGAGTTACTCATAAATTTAACGAAATCTCTTCACTTTTCTTTTGTTCACACTTTAATTTTCAGCGAAACTTTATCTCTTTCTTTCTTCTGTTTCTTAAGAGAAAAAGAAGTTGCTGGGTCAAGGACAATAATGCTACTTCCTGTGTTTCTATGAATTTCACACCATAACTTTATTTACTTAGATTTATATTCAATAAAATTAGTGAACGAAATTAAATTTAGAAAATAGAAAGTAAAATCAGTAGATGCATTTTTTAAAATGAAGTTAAAAAGATAAAAATATATCAATATAAAAGTAAGAATAAAAAAGAAAAGTGTGTAAAATATAATCTTTTCTGCTCTTCATTATCTGTAACACAAAAGCGAAAGAGCAGGCAGCAACATGCAGATATTTTAATTACAGCAACCTTAATCTATCAATAAATTTAGGACAACGTAGTAAAAGAACCAAAGAAAGGTATGCCACATTTTTTATAAATTAATTGCATAAGCATTTAAAGTACAGTTGAAGTTGAGTTTAACGGATCAGCACAAAAACTCATGGTTAAAAAAAAAAATGTATAGTGGTAAAACAAAGTTGGCTTGCAAAAAAATGGGTTACTAATTTCTATTTACTTTATTTAAAACTTGTATGAAAACGTTTAAGACTTTGCCTATGCTTTTAAAACTTGGAGAAAAATATAAACTAATCTCTATCCCTTTTTAATAAGACAAAATCTTAGAAAATACCGTCTTTTCATCGGTGTATAGAAAGATAAGTTGAATTAGAATTATACAAAAATAAAGGATTTTAGTTGCAATATTAAAAATTCATTATGCATTAATGCAATCAAAAAAAATATCTTAACCTTTTCAAATGTTAATTTGAACATTCATTAGTACATAATTTATGAAAAAATCATCTTAAAAAAACCGATTCTTTAAATAAAGTGATTCTAATTATAATTACAGTTTATCAAAGCAGAACTTAACATTTCCTGCACGGCAATTGGTCAATTCTCAACTTGCCCGGATACACTATACATCCCTTCGAAAACATCCAACTTCCTCAAATAAAATTATTAGTGCTGATTATGACTTTAATAAAACAACTAAAGCCACTTTTTTGTTGTAAATATGGATGGATCTAAATGATTAGCAATACTTGACAAACGTCACGAAGATCCGCCGGCTCCAAGCAACATAAAGCAGCAGCCGGCGCGCCGAGCCGAAATCTCGAAACTTGAATCCACGGACTTTCCAATACTATTGGCTCGCTCAACGCTCCCACCAACGAAAGCTCAACACGTGTCCCTATACCTCCACCTGGTTTGTTTCTTCAGGGCTAAGATTGGAAAAATAAAACAAGGGCCCCACTCTCGCTCACGTCATCTCCATGAGCACTTTTAAAAAGCCGAACACGGGCCCACCAACTAGTGCAGCCTGACTCAAAAGTAAAATGGAGAAACTTCTCTAATTCACCGAAATGCCCCTGGGATTTTTCCATAAATACGGCACTCCTCGCTATCCTTCCCTCCCTTTTCCCTTTCTAACTCTCCTACCTCCTACATTCTAGAAGCTCCGGCCATGTTGTCCGCCTTCCCTACCGCCTTCGCCGCTGCCGACGGCTACTTCGGTAACCCTTTCACCGCCTTCGACGGCGGATTCTCCCCTTGGGATGATAACCAAGACCAAGAGCCACTTTTTTACTTTTCCCTTCATGATGATATTCACGAAACCAATCTCTCCCCGATTTACGAACCGGTCGTGTCCAACCCCGGTTCACCCTACTCCAACCCCTCCCCAACTAATGACTCCGGGTCTGGCTCTGACGACCCGGAACAAACCGCTAAGAACCCGGTTTCCAGTCCGGCGGGCTCGGTGATGGACGAGCGGAAGCAGAGGCGCATGATGTCGAACCGGGAGTCGGCCAGGCGGTCCCGCATGAGAAAACAGAAACATCTGGAGAACCTGAGGAACCAGGTGAACCGGCTAAAAATATCGAACCGGGAACTAATGAACCGGCTCCGGGTAGTGAGTCATCACGGGGACCTCGTAGGGACCGATAACGACCGGCTCCGGTCCGAGTCGGTTATCCTCCGGCGACGCCTTTGGGATATCCGCCAAGTGTTGCTTGTCCGGCAGCTTCAGCACCAGCTGGCCCCACCTCCTCCGGTTAATCACACTGCATGGCCATGCAATAACACCATCATTACGACGTCGTGTATGAACGAAGAAACAATTCCGCACTCATTAATCACATGACGATTTATCATCATAAAAATAGAATTAAAAACATCGATCGTGCGTTACATGAAACCCTAAAACCAGTATATGCAAGCAAGAAGAATCCATGTTAGAAACGTCGTCGTTCTCTCTCAATCTCTCCCTATTGATCTCTGTAAATTAATAGCTAATAGTTCCTCTATATACTAGATCAAGATGGAATGTGGAAGGTGATTTTGGACCGGGTTTTGCCGGAGAAAGTTGTTTTTCCATTTTTCTTCTTTCTTTTTTTTTAAATTTTTTTTTTATAATTTCTTGGGTAGTGGAAATCGTCGTTTTGCAAAGAGTTGCCGGCTCTTTGGCGATTGGGTATATTATATTATATTATTATTAATAAATGAAAAGTCTTCTTGCATGAATTGTGCGCACTTGTTTTGTCCAGTGGTTCTACTCTAATGAATTGCGGGTGAATATTATAAATGTCGCTAAATGGTACTTGCCTATATTTTTCGCAATCAAAAAGGTTGGTGATGAAAATGAGGTTACGTTAGAATGGGAGAGAGGCGTATTTATAGAGAGACGCATATAGAATGGTTTGCGTGATTAAATTGATTTCTGAGTGCCTTCCTTCCCTTCCTTTATTTAACAATGAAAAGTCGTCGATGAATCAAATTTGGTTTATAAAAAGGCTGGTTTTCAAAGCAAAGGAATCCCACTCTCTCTTCCACGCAAAGTTAGCACGAAATTTATATGATGACTTTATTACTTATGTATTTTAGATATATAATCTGATTTAATGAAAAAAATATATGCGGAATATTAATGAGAGGTAAAATATTGGGAAATATCGTCTTTCCATAAATCTTGGGAAAGATCGTTTTTCCATAAACCTATGAAAATACAGGGTTTAACTAAAATAATAAAAGGTAAAACGTCTTAGTTGCAATATTAAAAAGTTATTATGCAAGATGTAGTAGTTATAAAGTTAATAACCCGATTCATGCAACCCAAAAATTTTATCTTCATTTCTTCTAATTTGCACTTTGAAACTTGGTTTTTCCATGAATTCTTGAAATGCCGTCTTTCAAGAGACGGACTCTTAATGAGACTGACAAATACGAATTCTTATTTGTTTCTCCAATTATTCTTTGAGTGAGAAACTACTCGGCTGGCTTTGTCGCGGTCGGGATCTAAAAGGAGATTATTCCTGTATTGTTCTTTACATATTGAATTACTAGTTACTACGCACTGCCAAAGAATATATAATCTCCGCGTTCGCACGAGTACTAGAGTCCATAAATGAATCCTACGGTTGGAATCAAAGTTTGACTAATTCCCATTCTAACTTCAATGGACCTCCTGGTTTTATATACTATACTGTATAGGTCAGTGGCGGAACTAGAAAGAAATTTGAGGAGGGGCGGGGCTGGGCTAGGAGGGGTGAGCCTGTATATTTACCCTTACTCACCGGAGGTTGGAGGCGGCCGCCTCGGCTCCCCCCGTTCCGCCGATGGTATATGTACTCCCTTTGATTATCTGTTACTGTCACACTTGCCTTAATGATTTTTTTAAATGACATTTTTCATTTTTAGTAAGATTCGTATACTTTTATTCACTCATTCTATTTTTACTTTCTACATTTAATTTCACTCATTCTTTTTTCCAACTAAATCCGAGCACATAAACTTATGGTGTCATTAATAGTGGAATGAAGAAAGTATTACGGTACAATATATCCATATTGAAATATGTAATTAACTACTAATCTCGATCACGATTTAGCTATTTTTACATTCACGTGATTGGTTAAATGATTGAGTGTATAATTAATAATTTTAAAAATTGCGAATTCAAATTATGATTGTTGCAACATAAAAAATTCACAGTAAAGGTATTTTTGTAAACAATAAAAAATACTACCAAATAATTAATTATTTAATGTCATAATTTACTTACTGGTGGCAATGTCATGATTTAACTTTTCATCTAAGTGCGAATTTTTCATCTAAGAGTTTACTAGATTTCAATATGTTATGACTAATTGTATTGCAAGTATATCCAATCGCAAAAAAAAACATTAAAATAAAAGAACTAAAATATGGAAGGGTTGCTGCATGTTGGAATATGAGAAGTTAATTAGAGGTGAGAGAATGATTTGGTGATTTCTGATGGTTGGTAGTTAAAAAGTGACAATAATTACCTTGAAAAGAGAAAAGAGAAGGCGTGGTTATTGAGAAAGGAAAGTAATTTTAAAAAAAATAACTTTCCATCTTCTCTAGTGTTCTACTTCCCCGCAAACTCTCTCCCTCTCCCTACTTTCTTGCCATCTTCTTGAAGTGTGCTCGGACTTTTTGTAAACCCTTGCGGCAAAGAAGTGTAAAGGACTCAGAACAAATAGAAATCTACTCGCTTCGCTACACAAAATTCCCAGTATGAAGAAGAGCAACATGTTCAAGATGTTGTTTGGAGAGCCTGACAAGGAGATGAACATTACAGAGAACACAATGTTGGAACCCTGGGATGGTGTTTAAGAACCAGGCATAGAAGTGGTGTCCTTTGGGAGGCCGAAAAATGGCCCGATACCGGAATCCAAAATTTTCAATAAAAGTCTTTTACTTTTAATGGCCAGACCTTTAAATCTCTTGATGATTGTATGGAATACTATTTGAAGCATAAGAAAAGGGTATATTTAAAGGGTTACAAGGCTTTGTCTGGAAAGGTTAACGGGTATGATTTGAGTCATTTGCTGAAAGGTAAAATTGGGGACATTAGGTATATTGAACAATGGAATCCGAGACTAACCAAACTTGCATGCATAGAGTATGAGGGTAGCAAAGTTATGTGTGTTTTTACCAGAGCATCTGGGCCTAGAAGTTTTTAAAATTCGGAGATTGAATAACTGGCCTGACAAATTTGGTGTGTTAAGTTCTTCTATTTACAAAGTTGTTCAAGTTTATGATCCTAGTGTGGTCGAGAATTTAATGAGGCTTAGGGATGTACCCCCTGTTGTGATTGAAATTGAGTATGATGAGGAAAAGTAAAAAACCAGGGACGTTGGTAGTGTTCCAACACATGCTGAGGATGCAGGGGGAGATACAGTTGATATGGAAGTTGATGAAGACTAAGATTTGGGAGGTGAGCCTGCCCATGTTCAAACTGAAAAAGAAGAAGAGGATCAGGTTAATGAGAATACTGAGAATATGTTCGGTGAGACCCCTGGATCTCGAATCGTATAGGGCAAGTGGCTTTACAGCCTTCCTTGATTACCTGGGGTACACCACAGTAACAACGGTGTTTAGAAAGTATAACAAGGAGTTAGTACAGGACTATGCCAATGTCATGGCAAAGAACTTGGATATTGAGTCAGACTGGTATGGATGGGTATGTGTGAGAGGATTAATAAAAATCTTGGCCTAACAACTCCATAATTTGATTCTGCATATGCTAAGGACCTGGAAGTGTCAAATGACCTGATTCTAACTGAGATCACCGGAGGACTAGTAACTAAATGGCCTGGGCAGGAGAATGCTGCTATATCAAGTCTAACCAGCAGGTATTTTCGCATATTCCAAATTGCCATCAACTGCTGGATTCCATCCACCAACACCTCAGTCCTGACAAGAGAAATGACTAAACTTATGTATTGCATTGGGAAGAGAATTCCAATAAATCTGGGAAGGATTATACAAGAAAATGAGGTGTTCCAAGCTGTGTCCTCAAGAGTGAAGAATTATCTGCAACATCCATGCATTATCTCAGGTCTAGCTAAAATGAATAAGTTATAAGTTAAGAATGATGATGTGATAGTTGATGCTACTCCAATGAAGTCTAATTCCAGAACTTTCTCCGCTAGAAAGATTCATGATCTGCCCTATATAGTCTCTGAAGCTGGTAGTTCCTCGCGTGATGCTCTAAAGAAGGCCAAGGAGGCAAAGAAGATAGTTGTGAAGGCTAAGATAGCAACTCTTCAGGTTCAGATTGCAGCCCTTGAAGAGGAGTTAATCCGGTTGGATTCTGCTGATGAAGCAATGTAGAATCTGAATGATGGATGATTGTTATGTGTTCTTGATATCTCTGAATTTTTTTATGCCTTTAGCTAGTTTCTCTGCCCCCAAGGGGAAGTATTTTTGGATTCTACATATTTGTGGATCTTGGATATTTTGGGATTTCTTGTTCTATATTTCGGGGTATTATTTTTTAGCCCAGCTGGAAGCTAAGGGCATTATGGAATTCTTATTCTCAGATCAGCCAGTTGGACTGGTGTGTTCCTACACGGGGTAGAATGTTTTGCGAAAACTTGTTGCTTTATGACTGTCCATTTGATGTTACAACATGGGTGTTGAGAATTTTAATTGGTGCTGTGAAATTTAGGGTAAGTTATGTTTGTGTGTCGACATCCATATTGATTTGATTGTTCTATTTGCATAATTGATGGTTTGAAAATCCAAAAATGTTGATGGGTCCACAAAATGCCAAAATGGGAGGTTGTAAGGTCCAAAATTATTTTATTGGCAATTTGTGGAAATTATGCATACATGGAATGTTGTGTTGTAACATCAATTATGATGTGACTTGCGAAGAAAGGAAGTTTGATGTTGAGTCCGAGAAGCGTATATTTCATTCGAATTGTATTTGATTGAAGAATATATAAATTCCTATATTTATGAGATTGAATTAGATTTATGGAATTAGATTTATGAAATTAGATTGATATGGGAATTTCAGATATGGTAAGATGTGAATCAAATATTTTAGTTCCTTACTTTAAGGGATTAGATATGGAATGCCCATTGCCAAAATGTTTGATTGTTATCAGAATATTTTATGGAGATAGAATTTCATTCGCACAAGTGACTTGAAACGTGCGATCAAGGCTTATATATTGTGAACATTCTGGCTTAGCTACTTACGAATTTCACAGAAGAGAATCTGCACTCAGGTTTCCGTATTTTATTGAGTAACTTAGAGCTTGTACTTGTGTTCAAACATGATCAATACACTATTGATCTAAGTTTAGAATAAGAAGCCTTGAGTTTTTGGGAGGAGGAGATCCAGCGTTGACGAGTATTGAGATCAGATGGAGTCTGACTAAAGCGGATCGGTAGGAAGGGGAGTTTGCAAAATCCACTCATTATGATTAGAAAAGATAAGTATAGTTGTATGGTGTGCATTGTACTATCTTGTTATGATTAGTGGATTTATTCTGAACTGGGTCAAGCCCCGCAGATGTATGTGGTTTTCACCGAACTGCTTAACCAAGTCTTGTGTCCATGTTTTACATTTCTTTACATACTTAGTTAGATAATTAATGTTGGAACATAGTTGATATAATTGCTAAATTTAGGTAAAACCAAATTTCAGTATTAAAGTAAATATTCACGTTTAAATTATGATAAAGGGAAATCCCATATTCTCTCTGTCTTAACTCTATTTGCACTTCTACTTTTTTATACTATTTGCTATCAAAGTTTTACTGAGTATTTGAACAGATATATGAACAACAATATTACCATGTGTGATATTGTTGAATTCGTCGTAACAAGTAGTTTTTAAATATCAACTTTTTATTTGCCGTTGTTATACGTAAGTAAACATATTAACGCTTAAACATATTTTTTGAACAACGTGATAATGATTGCAGTGCAAATGGGTGGAGGGAATATAACATACGTGGCCAAAATCAACCATGATACTACTTTTGTCATAGGGTAAAAGCATTACTTTAGAGAACCGACTCTGTTTTAGAAGTACAATAAAAAAAATGGAAAATGGCGTAATTGTATGCGAAATGAGTGGACCCACCAACAAAGTATTGCAGTCCTTTTACTAAAACTTTCTTTCTTTTTGTTGAGACAAAGTAGAGTTTTCCAATCATCTAATGGGAAAGGGTGGATCATTCAATCATTTCCTATAGTTTTATTGTAATTAGAAAAAATAATGAATGGAGATTAAGCGCGTAGTGCTCAACACTTGGTAGCCAATTTGAAACGTATGCAACGGAAATTCCCCACATATACACTCTTTAGTCTTTAATTACCACTTGATTTGGATAAACATCAAAACATTAAATTTTGTGGAGAAAATCGAATAGAGAAAGTGAAAAGTTTAATGAGCGGTGAAGATTGATTATACATGACAATTTTAGAAGAAAAAAGACATACTCCCTCTGCTCCAAAATAAGTCTCATATCATTTTTTCTGCATAAATATTTATACATGCTAACGTGATATGAAAAATAAGATATTGAAATAATCTAGCCAAATTTCATCCACAAATTTTAGATCAAATAAGAAAATAATCAAAATATTAACTTTATCATAGATTGGACGGAAAAATAGAAACATATTCAGAAACGGAAAAAAGTATAAAAATAGAAGGCGTGCAGAACTTTAAAAAAAATGAAGATAATAATATTATAATTATATTAAGTTAAATTTAATCAGATCAAAATTGAGTAAACCGAAATAAACGAAGTGCAATTAAATTCAAAATAATAGCACAGTGTCAAGTTCCGTTCAACTGTATCACATTCTAATTTTATTTTATTTCAATTGTTTTTAATTTAATTTAAATAAATTTATTTCTGCCATAATTATCATTCAGTTTACTTAATTTAGTTCAATTGAGTTCGCTTTGCAAAATTTATTTACTCCATCCTTTAATCAGTACAAAGTTTTAGAAAAAATATCTTTCGATAAACATATGAAAAGATGGAGTTGAATTAAAATTATAGAAAGATAAAATATTTTAGTTGCAATATTAAAATTTTATTATACGTGTAGTAGTTACTGTATGAGTTTATGACCCGATTAATATAATCCAAAAATATTATTTTTTTTCTAATTTATAGTTTCGATAATTTAAAGAAAGGAGTGCGTCTCTTGGAAGACGGTCTTTCCATAAGTTATGGAAAGACCAAGGTTTAAAGTGTAAATTAAAAGAAATTAAGATAAAATTTTCGGGTTGCATAAACCGGGTTATAAAATTTATAACTACTACATGTTGCATAATAAAATTTTAATATTGCAACAAAGACCTTTTATCTTTTATTATTCTAATTAAACCCCGTCTTTCCATAAGCTTATGGAGAGACCGTATTTCCCAAGATTTTGCTTAAAGAGAGAACGTGAAAGAAACAAATATGCTGATAATAAAATACTACTAGCTTTGCACATTGATCAACGGCAAGGTAAAATCAAGTTCAATGGTAGAGATCGCTGCTGGTATTTTAGTTTCTTACCATTAAATATATTATTTATCTCAATTTTTCTCTTTCATTTCACATTAAGAGATCACCTTTTTCCCTTCACAGTGGTAAGAGAACATTCTCTAGTATTCATGGACCCCACTTGATTTTCTCTATCCCACTCACTATTTTTTACATTTAATTTAAATAAATTTGTTCATCCAAAATAAATTGAAAGTTAAATTTAATAATACAATTTCATTTTTAAAATTTCATTTCATTTTTTTCAAAAAATATTATATATTTTGCGAATAATTTTTTCCCATATTTTAAAACAAAATTATAGATTTTCAAAATATTTTACATATTTTAAAATAAATTTCACAAATTTTAAAATTTCATATTAAAAATAAATGTTGGGATACGTGATCCAATCAGAGTGTGCCGCATGTCCCTCCTTTGAAAAAAATAGAAACAACAATCATTGGGACACGTGGGCCAATGGTAGGCTGCCATGTGTCCCATGCGGGGACAAAAAAAGAGCAGCATGTGAGCAACCCCAGTGCCTAAGACCATGTGCAATGGTGAGACGGAACCGAGCCAGCTCAATTCATTAAATAATCAATCTCTCTCTTTCACATCAGCATTCATATCACAACTAAAAATAACCTATTCCCCCCACAGTGGTTGAGACATTTCTAATCTCACTCCATGGACCCCACTTGATTCTTACTATACTACTCATTAATTTCACATTTAATATTTAATTAAAATAAATTTGTCTAACAAAATAAATTCAAATGTGAAATTTAATAATACATTTGTAATTTTTGAATTTAATTTTATTTCAATTTTTTTTCAAAAATAAATTTCAATATTTTAAATTTATTTTATGAAGCATAATTAAAAAGAATCATATATTTTTTCAGAGAATGTAATTTTGTTTTTTAAAAATGACCAAAATTTAATTTCTCGGATTTTAAAAAATTCAATTTTTTATAGATTTTTTGGATTTTTTAAATTTAAATTTTCAGATTTTTTCAATTTTTTTCCTGATTTTTGAATGGGACACATGACACCACCAGATTGGGCCACATGTCCCAATATGAATTTGAAAAGGCAAAAAAAGGGAAATAACAGGTCCAGAGGGTGCCACGGGGCACCCATTGACAAAAGAAAATGGCGCAGCTTCTCTTGGGCCAGCAGCCCATGTGCTGTTGCCTGCCATTTCTGACAGTGGAGTGGGCTCCAATTTTCAATCGGCTCAAACTTTCTATCCAAATGAATATCGATTTGAGCCCCCCACTGTGGAGTTTTTCCGTCTTAATTCCGTCCTAATTTTTAATTAAGCCTGGAATTGAGCCACATTGCACATGCTCTAATAACAATTGACTCTTGGGTGATCTTTTAGCAAGAGACTAAAAAGTGGTAATTTAATAAGAGACCACTTTAGAAACTACCATTGTAAACATTTTTTTTTATCTCTAGAACAATCTCCTAAAATTAAGAGACCATTAACTTCATTATCCCACCAAATAAGATGAACCAGGGACGCAACACACTGAAACTTACTAGACCATAGTAGAATTTTCCTCTTTTGAAATCATTGGATTGAGCACGTTCCTACCAGTTATGCAATGCTGTTACTTTAGAAAAATGGATATTACTTGCTCTCTCGTTCCACCTTAAATTGTTCACTTACTTTTTTGATATTATTCTCTATCAAAATTTAATTATATATTTGAATAGATATATAAGTAACAATATTATCATTATCATATGTAATATTGTTGAATTCATCGTAATAAGTAATTTCTAAATATCAATTTTTTATTTGCCGTTATTATACGTAGATAAACATATTAAGGGTCAAACGTGTTTTTTGAATAACGTGATAATGATTGATATGCAATTTAAGGTGGAACGGAGAATATTATCTTAGTTAATGATTGATCATCAATTAGCGCTACCTTTAGTTGTTAGTGTTGAACTTTTGATGTGATGAATTTTCAGAATTAAGGTTACGTTTGTTAGGGTTGGACATATGATCTGGTTCATTTTTTCGGTTTGACCTCTCGTCACCATTTTAGTATTTACCGTTTATTTATGCTCATGCCTCTTTCAGAATTCAGATCCTTTTTTTCTATATTATTTGCACTCATTTTAGATCAATTACTATTTTCAAATAGTAAAGTTTTGGAAAATACATACCGTCTTTCCATAGGCTTAATTGTAATATTAAAAATTTATTTTACAACGTATAGTAGTTATAAAGTTTATAATCTGATTCATGCACCCAAATTTTTTGTCCTCATTCCTTCTAATTTGCACTTTAAATTTTGATATTTCCATAATTTATGAAAAGATTGTTTTTAAAGAGACAAACTCTTTTTAAATTAATACCATCAGTTAAATTATGTTATCTTATTTCATTTACATTCACGCTATCTTTTACAAATAACCCCACACACATATATATATATATATATGCTTTATTGTTGCTTTTCATTCATTTTTATTTTTCTTTTTATTTGTGATATGATTGTGAATCAATAAAGTTTGATCTTTTTTTTTAGTTTAAAATGGTACCCTTCATATTGCTAATGCTGATGAGAGTTTTGTCTGTTACAAAATTGGAAACCAGCTCCAAAAGCAAGATATCTTGCTTACAAAATTGATCTAATCCTGAACTATGTATAGACATGTTAGTAGCTAAAGCATACGAATTGCAAGTTAGTGAATCGAGTGCCAATCGAAACTCAAGTTTGCTATTCGTAGTTTAGTTCACTGATCATGCTATCTGAGCTATACAAAAATAGGTACATGTTTTTGTTCATCGTTTGGTCCAGCATCATTCTACAGACAACACTGCATCTTGTATAACTTGATTCAATAAAGTTTGATCATATTCGATTGAACTACAAGATAGATATCAAATGTATTTCGGAGATCATAATAAGGATTTGGTAAAGTTCTTTTGAGCTCAGAGGGGATACAAATTACTAAATATCTAGGAAATAAAAAAAATTCAAACTGAGCGCCACAAATTCACAATCTTCCCCTTTTAGCTATGAAGGAAAAATTAAATAAAAAATAACAATTGAAGGGTGAGAATGTGAATGATAAATACTCCATCCATTCCACTAATAACTTCATACTTTCCTTTTTGTTCTGTCCCACTAATAACTTCTTATTTCTAATATTTCTATATTTAGCCATAAATATGTGGTCATAACTCTTACTTTCATTTTATATATGTGAGCCCACTATCATCACCAATTAAAAAGATGTCACATAGACTTATTTTAAAATTTGTGCAAAAATCAATTCGAAACTTTAAAGTGAGACGGAAGGAGTAGATAGTAGACCGGAGCGGAATCAACAGATCAAACTTTTTGGGCGGCTTTGATGGCAGGAATTTTTTTTGAAACCAATAAGTCGTGCATTTATATTACTACCAGGGTTCTAATTACATCTTGGGCCAAGTTGTGGGCATTTGTGACTACAACTCTAGAGACCCTCATTACATGGATATTGTTGAATATCATTGCTAACATAATGATACTCCTAACAAGACCGTTCAAACCTGGTGGGGCATTGGGGAAGTTGTTGATATGGTTGAGCGTCATTTAACAGTCAGTGCGAGTGCAGATGTTTTTAGTCCCTCTATTCCTTGCCTAAGCCATTGCTTCATGTATGGCTATAAGCTCTGTTTGAATTGCCTATTAAAACCCTTGATCCCTACCAGCTGGCGATGTTTTGTCCATGTAGGGCATACCAAGCCGCCACTGCGTTTCCATTCTGTGCCCGGTAAGTTGCGTCTTTGTTAATGCATGTCCAACTGTAGGGGTTTAATTTGACTGTATCATCCACTCTCATAGTACATGGCGCCTAGGATTGTATCCCAAACAATAAATTATGTAGTATTACAATTACAATTATAATAATTATATATATTATTGTTATTGGTGCACAAAATTATTCAAGTACTCATGTAATGTACATGTTTAATTCATCCAATACACATTTATAAACAAATTCAACTATTTTAGAATACATGTATAGTTCTGGTATCATATAATTTGTCTTGTATATTACCTTTTCAAAGGGCACCGTGATATTGTCTCTTCCTTTCTTCGTCTCTAAGTTTATATGATACGAATAAAGATGGATTTGATACCTTCCTAATTTTTACATGGGGACCCTAAGCTATAATTCAAATACTCTGTGCAGATCAAATTTTATAAAATATTTTTTACGTTTATCAGAACATATGTTTGACCATTAATATGTTTAACTACGTATAATAACTGAAAATAATAAGTTAATGCTTAGAAACTAATTAATTGTTACGATGAATATAATAATATCACATATGATAATATTATTACTTATATGTCTATTTAAATACGTTATCAAAGTTAACCAGTGAATAATATCAAATAGTAAAGTATGGAGTTTGAAATGTGACAAAGTGTGTATTTCCATCCCGTTATTTTATAATAGATCTCTTTGTATTAAAAATACTTTATTTAAATAATGTATTATAAAAATAAACTCTAAAATTTTAGATTAATTTAATTTATTTTTTATTCCTTCAGTTCAATCTCTATCATTTATTTATTTATTTTAAAAAAATTGTGTGATAAAGTAAATCATAAACAAAGAATTAAGGAGTACATAGCGTATAGTGTAACTCAACATTTGAGGATCTGGTGGGATCAGTCTCGATAGTGTTTGCTTCAAATCCTCGATTTAAAATAAGATTCTCATTTTTATTTTTATTTTACCTTAAATATTATATACTCCATCAGTACAATTTGAAGGCAATTTAACTATTTATTTAGTCAAAACTTCTTAACTTTGACCTTGAAATTGAATTAGTATACATGTATAAATATTATTGCATGATACATTTTTAGATTCGTTATGACATATACTTTCACAATATTAACTTTTCACAAGTTTTAATTATTATAAATAAAAGTTAAAAATGATCGAACATTTTTAAAATCAATTGATAAAAATCAAAGTGTAATGGGAAAGAGGGAGTACAGTATGCAACCTACATTTTTAATTAGCTTCAAACTCATGAAATGTTGGGCCGGGTGGGACAAACAACCTCATGTTGGAGTCCACATTTTATGATGGTGTTTTTCTGCCCACCTGATGCAGAGAATCTAGTACCAGTCTTCCAGACCAGAAATGATTTTACGAAAATGAGATTCGTGGTTTCTAATGATCGTGCGTGTTATGCAGAGAATCCAGTAAATCATTTACTCGAAATGATAATTATGGTTGTTCATGGTCGGGCGGGTGGGGCAGGTCGATTGTCCCGGGCTAAATTGATTCAAAATTTTGGGACAAATGAGTCGGGTCAGTTCGGATCAAAATTCTCACATTTTATGGTCGGGTCGGGTAAGACTGGGTCATGGGTCGACCAAAATCATATAAAATAGTAATTTTTTTTATAATTTATTAAAATATAATATATATATTTTTAAATATAATAATATTTAAATAATAAATAAAATTATGATTTATTTTTATATAATTTAAAATAGGAATATTAGATTATATTTAATTATATATTACCACTTAATAAAGAAAAATACAATTATTTTCATTTTACTTAGTTAGAATACTTTTAATATTTCATTTAAAAAATATATTTTTACAAAAAATTATTTATACAATTATGAATATATACTTCATTTATTAATAAATATATTATTTATAAT
Organism: Rubia tinctorum; assembly: GCA_032355605.1. NCBI lineage: Eukaryota > Viridiplantae > Streptophyta > Magnoliopsida > Gentianales > Rubiaceae > Rubia > Rubia tinctorum. The sequence goes on along the minus strand of JAULKM010000012.1, from coordinate 1,395,885 downwards.
TAATAATAGTTTTGCAAAATTATTCTTAATTTTATAAAAAAATTAAGAATGTTAAACTTATTTATTAAACTAATTCTTTTTTATAAATTTTTCCAAGAAAATGGGGTAAATTACAAATGAGTCAAAACGAATCGATTTAGGTCAAAATCTGACCCGACCCGTTTTGACCCAACCCACATTGCCCCTAATGGTACATTGACTCTACCCGACCCATATGCGTTGGGTCAAAATGGGTCGGGTCGGGTCGAATCGGACAATTTGAACACCCCTACTAATGATCATGGGTGCGCAAGATATTACTTACTGCGACAACCAATCACTATTCTCTTCGAAAACTTTTAATTACAATTTAATTTTATTAAAATTATTTATTTTAAATCTATTTTAGTTCGATTCACACTAGATAATAACAATATGATTTAATATCGATCAAGCAAAAAGATAAGTATATTTAAATTTATTTTATTCAATCATTTAATTTAGATTGTGTGAAAAGAGTGTGACTTGGGCTTTGTTATCTTAGTTAAACTGAGTTGAATTGAACAAAATTGAAAATAATATTAATATGACAAAATTATTATAAATTCTATCAAATCAAATATTGCAAAAACAAAATGTGTTTAATATAACTGAAATATAAATAATGATTATACTAATGTTAACAAACCACCATGAGATAATAGACTATACTTAATTGATCCGGACCGTGACTGTGATTGCTAATTATGTGTTCGAGCTTTCCTCGCAACAACTATCTGCACCTACGCCCGTTTATTTCATCTTGAATTAACACATATATACTCTCTCTGTCCCACTAATAACTTCATACTTTATTTTTTTGGTCTGTCACACTAATAACTTCTTGTTTCTAATTTTTCTACATTTAACCATAAAATGTGGTTATAACTGTTCCTTTCATTTGATTTATATGAACCCATTGTCATCACCAATCAAAAAGATGCCACGACAGTTGTCTTAAACTTTGTGCAAAAAACAATTCAAAATTTTAGAGTAGGACGGTGGGAGTATGTATATACTCCTTCTGTCCAATATCTATTTACACTTCTAATTTTTTGACACTATTATCTGTTAAAGTTTGATAGCATATTCAAATAAATATATGAGTAACAATATTATCGTATATGATATTGTTCAATTTATCGTAATAAGTAGTTTCTAAATATCAATTTTTTATTTACCGTTATTATACGTAAATAAATATATTAACGGTTAAACATGTTTTTTGAACAACGTGATAATAATTACAGTGCAAATACACTTGGAAAAAAAGGAGAATAAAAAACATGACCTTAATGTCACCATCAGAACCAACTAACCTTATAAAAAAGTATTGCAAATCATAAATTAGAGCTTTAACTCTCCCAAGATAAATCTAACTTTGTCACGAAATTTTCAAATGAATTCCCCAGCTGGCCTACCACGCCATTTCGTGCTTAATTTTGCCCCTTTTCTTGGAAAGATCTTGTTATCTTCTTTTGTGCACCAAAATCTTCACTAGATTTTTTAACTATAAATCACACATTCTTCAATATTTGCTTCTACTTTAGTTTATTCTAATCCTTTTGACCTCAAGTATCGCCACTTTTTACTTTAGTTCATTCGAATCTTTTTCACTTCAAATATTACCACTTCTTACTTAACTATATTCTATTTTTGCTCTACATCTCTTGACTTTGATGGTAAGGAAACAGAGGAAGACAGTAACAGCTGCTCCTTCCGCTGTCACTTTCAGAAAAGAAGAAGATGCAGTTTCAAGATTCCCAAGTAAAAAAAAAAAAGTGTCAACAGCAGTTCCATAATTTAAATAGTTCAAGTTACACCAGTCCTTTGAACCATAGTTCAAGTTAGGAGAAGATTAGATTTTTTCATCCGACTTGAATTGAATTGAACTGAATTGAACTGAATTAAGTTGAAAAGAACATAGTCGGTAGAAGTAGGACTTGCAGTTGAAAGGCTAGAACCTTACAGGTAAAACAAAAGAAATTTCCATCAACACAGCACCTAACATCAAATAACATCCAAAAGTGAAAAACAAGAAGATTTCTTAAGATTATCATCTTCATCATAGGATCCTCCGCAGTCAAATGTAGACCCACCACATGATTATGCCCAAAGAACACACTGATTATCTTTAACATCAGATTCAGAGACAAAACAGTAGGTACAAGAGTCAAATATACTCCAGAATTCAATCACTCTAAATGATTCTCTAAGGCATCGTGTTCAGGCTTCAGCATTAGATATGCTTTCTTACCACCACCAGGCACCATCATCGTATTTACCTTCCTGGTCTCGATCTTAAACATCTTCTTCGCTGCTGCCTTAATGTTCTCCTTGTCAGCGTGTTTATCCACCACAAAAGCAATCATCCGTTTCATTGTTAGATCAGTTATCAAGGGATATTTGATGATCTGGTAATAGTCTAGCACTACTCTCTGCGATGCGCTGCTGCTGAGACGTTTGGGATCACCTTCCTTTTCGGCTAATCTTCTCGAACTTTTGTCTGTCTTGATATTGGAGCTCAAAACCACAGCTGCTCTCAAAGTGAGCTTACTAAGTTGAACTTCATGGGCACAATTCCAACTTGTTGGAAGCTGAAAAGTGGTTTTGATGTGATTATGTCAAAAACTACAAACTAAGAGATCAGGAACTTAGATAAACTTGGATATAACATCATGTTATGATGATTAACATGAAGTTCAAAGGTTAACTAAGAGCAATCTGCAAGTTGGGAAGATAATAGAAGCCAGGTAACATGTGAATGTAAAGATTGCTGCAGAAAATCAAACTCCTTAAACTGCATCTGTCAGTATTTCTCATGCTCAAATCCCCATTTCATGAGTGAATCAAGTGTGAAATGTACATAGATCACTATTTTTTTCACTTGGTTGCCCCGTTTTTCTATCTACTGATTTTGGTTAACACTTCACGTCACAGGAGGGATTCTTATGTAATATCCGAGGATGCATTAACCTCAAAAAGGATCTTCATTAGGTTTGGCCTCAGGAATTTTGCTTGTCCTTAATAGGCTCAACTTGAACTAGGAAATTTTCTTGTCTCAATCTCAATAATCATATCCCATACGAGTCGGATCGGTCAATAGAACTACAACCTGATATTTACAAATATTTCGAGCGTCTGGAAATTATTTGCTCGTAATCTATAATAAGCGATTTCAAGAACTATTGATCTAAACCAGAAAAAAGGGAATGAAGATTGAAAACAGGGGAACTCACCGAGTGGGTTAAATGACGGAGAATTGGTGTCGAGCATTTTTGAGGCGGCAAAGTTATAACCATTTGAGAAGCCATTGCAGCTTCGATTCCCATCCGAATGGAGCCAGATTTGAAGGTACGATGAACAGAAGTGAACAGGGTTTAAGAGGGCGGACAAACCTGTAAAACCCCAGAACGGGCGAAGGGCCACGTAGCCCAAAGATTGCTTTGTATATTTATTATTTATAAAATAGAAAAAAGTATCAACCTTTAATCGAAATTACAATTAGATACCATATATTCCATTACCAGATTAATATCCATTTCAGAATGGTACATAATGCAGTATTTAGAGTAATTTTATATGTAATATTATCATGCATTGATTTTTAGTTTTTTTTTTTAAAAAATTAACTCAATCTTTGTTGATATTTAAATCTCCCTCGTTTTTCTATTTCAAAAATGCGTCCTCACCACTTTGCATCCACCCCACTACACTGTAGCACTATTTATGGAGGATTTTTATGGGTGATCAAATGATTTTTCTGTGATTAGGAGTTGGTTGATGAAGAGACCTGGAATAAGTAAGAGCGGAGAGAGGAAGATGGAAGGTTAAAGAAGAAGAAGAGACATTTACTTCTGAACAATAAAATCATTATCAATTTTCAAAGCATTGATGGAATCAATGAATAAGGAATCACATTTACAGTCATTGAAGTTGGGAGTTCTTGTTTGGATGAGGTTATAAGTCTGATTTTGGATGCTGAATATGGCATCCCTAAGAACTAGAAACAAAGGGGGATGACGCATTTCCGAAATGCGTTCTCATGGGGATTTTTAATTTTTTTCCTTTATATTTTGTTTCCGAAAAAATAAAAACATAATTTGAGAAGACACATTTTTCATGGGAGGTATTTTAAATTTTAAATTTTCTAGATTTACTGTATCTGAAAATTTAAAAATTAAAAAAATCGAAGACGCATTTCGATAATGATTATTCAATGTTAATTTCAACTTTTTTTAAATTTATTGAATTTTCTGAAAAAATTAAAAAATTGAGAAGACGCATTTCGATAATGCGTCTTCAACGTTAATTTCAATTTTTTCAATTTATTATTTTTTTGAAAAATAAAACAAATTGAAAAATGCGGAGGATGCATTTCAATAATGCGTTCTCTGAAATTAATAATATTTTTAAAATTTTATTTATGTTCCGTTAATTGTCAAGGGAAAAAAATAAATGAAGAGGACGAATAAAAAAATTTAAAAATTTTTTGTCTTCGAAAATTATTTCAAAAAAATAAAAATGAAGAAGACGCATAATTTTAATTAAATAATTGATGAATTTATTTTTTCCCTAAAATTTTTCTGTATTTTGAAATAATAGTCCTAGATAAGTAACGTAGAGAATGCGTTGTCTTACTATTTATTTTTTGTTTGTATTTTTCTTATGTTTCTGGTATTTTTGTATGAACAAAATTTAGTACATATGTGTGTGTGTGTGTTCCTATGAATTATTAAAGGAGAAGAAAAATACGACAAAAAAGGGACAAATGACGGCCAATGAAGGCAGAAGAAAAAGGTGGCAGAAGAAAGAAAGTAGAAGAAAAAGGAGACAAAAAAAGGGATAAAGTGAAGACGCATTTCCATAATGCAACTTCAAATTCATGTTTTAAAAAAAAGCAAAAATACCAGTCAATGAATGAAAAGGAAAAGAAAAATGGAAAAAAGCAAAATTCCGAAAATGCATTTCCGAAATGCGGCTTTTGCATGGATTAAATAAATAAATAAATAAGTCCTCCCCATTTGCATCCGACAGCAGGCACTGTAGCACCGAACTTGGAGTTTTATCCGGTAAAGCCAGGGATGCTGAGCTGAATGCATAGCCAAGGCCAATTCTTCATATCTTTGGTGAGTGATGGCGTATTCATCGTCCTTCGCGCGGGATTTACAGTAACTACAAGTATACAATGGCACCCAGGATGATCCTGCTTCTTTGCAAATTTGACTGACCTTAGCAGTATTAGCTTTGGTGGCTCTTAGAAACTCTTCGTAACCTAAAGGGAAGCTTAGCTTCTCATCAATTACCGATAGTTTTCGATCAGGATCAGTTAAGCCTCTCATCCTCTCCATTGATGAAGCACTGCCTAGACCAAACTATGAAAATTAATTAGGCTTGTATTTATAGATATATACATTTGTTTCTTTTTACCAGGGCCAGGGATACCAATCTTGTTAGAGCTGTCCTCTTCCCTCAACATCTATTGATACTCTCGTAGTTGTAAAAAGAATTCTTTCCTTCAGCCTCGAAAATGAATAATTCCTTCACTGAAAAGAAAGCAAACGAGTTCCAGCAGGCCTGATGCTTTGCTTTTACTTCCACTAGTGCAGAGCATGGGCATTAACAGCGGTGAAAAAGGTCTTCAGATGGTGGTTCCTAACCGCCGTCCAGGCACTGTAGCAGATTGTGTGTGATCTTTAGATGGTGGTTCCACAATCGCCGTTGAATGTTTCTTTCACGACGCTTTCGAGCGTCGTGGAAGATTATTTTTTAACCATTGTCTATTTTTCTGTCACCAAAAAAATAATTTCGAAATCACTTCCAAATTCCGAACTGGCCTCAGAAGTTTATTAAAAAATATATGGGTTTTCTAGTTCTGTTGAAATCAGAAAATCCATATCTACCATATCGTCGCATTATTCATATGAACACGAATCAATGTTCATTTTCAACACAACATAACAAACAACGGCCATTCCCATCTCTTACACTCATATTAAACTCATCTACAATTAATCAAACCCAAAATAGTAAACATTCAAAAAATCATCAATCCACCTTGAACAATAACATACATCAAAATCAGAGGTGTCGATTCGGGTTATCGTGTTGGGTTCGTGTCGGGTTGGAAACGTGTCGTGTTGAAACAGGTAGGGTTGAAACTTGTTGATTTCATTTTTCGTGTCGGGTCGGGATACTGTCGTATTTGGTTGAAAACATGTTATTTTTTTCATCGGATCGGGTCACGTCGGATCGAGTTAATATCTGTTCGGGTTACTGTCGTGTAATTTTTACACTCGGGTTAGGTCAGGTCGGGTCAGAATATTGCTGAGTTGGATTGGATCGGGTTTCTGTCGTGTCATTTTTTGTACTGAAGTTGTGTTCGGGGCTGATCATGTCAGTTATTTTTGTTTCATATTTGATTCATATATATTTCGGGTTGGTTCATTTTATATTGGGTTATTTTTCTACCCGGTTAAATTTGGGTTGGGTTAAATTATGTTTCAATAATATTACTGTTACAACTGCACTAACTTGTAACTTTTAGTTAAACATTACTGGAAAACAAGTATATAACCGTGTTATGTCATTGTTGGGAGAGCAATATTGGTGTTAGGAAATTTATAGGCATCGGTAATCTGGTAAATGAAACAAAATACTGGTGCCTATGAATAAATCCAGCACCGGTTCACTGAATACCGGTGCCTATCGAGAAAAATTTTCTGGATTTAATCTTTTCAGCACCGATTTTGGTTGAATGACATATACCGGTGCTAATACCGGTACCTATGACCGGAATAGTAATTTTTTCTTTTAAAATTGTGGTGACAAAATATCTAGCACTTATACCAGTGCGAGGATTGCATTTAATTTAAAATTTTAAAAAAATAATTTTAAAAACATATCGGTATATGTTGACGAATACCAGTGCTCGATACATAGAAAATTTTCCAAAATTTCCAACCGAGAATAGGAAAAAAGGTTTTGAAAAAGAGTTTGTCTCCTATGAGACCGTGTCATAGTGAGACCAAGAACTAGAAGAAAAATAACAAAAGGGGAAACTAAATTCGGAGCCAAAAACTTAAATATTCTGGGCTCGGGGTAAATAAAAAAGGTGAAAAAAATTCAGGGACCAAAGAACAATAAAATAAAAACAAGGCCAGCCCACACTTCACAGCCCAAAAACGTGAAAAACATAGGAGCCCAAAACATGCCTCACACAAACGCTTTCAACAAAAACCGATCAAACACCAAGATGTAAACCAAAATCATTCACAACTCTCAATCATCAATCAACATTCAACCGCAGTTCATCATCCAAAAACAACCGATCTGATTTTCAAAAAAATCATCAATCGGCATCAATAAATCATCCGGCAACAAAGGTACAACTAAATCTATGTTAAAATTCAGCAGCAATCATCACAAATCTGTGATTAAACAGAATTCTAAAATTTGCAGATTCAAAATTCCGATGGAAAAAAGGATCATGATGGAAAAGGTAATTTACATATCCAAACACAGAATCCTACACAAGAAAGCGAAACAAATATCAATGATGAACAGATCGTACCTGTTTCACAAGGTCGGATACTGAACTTCTATCCTTAATATGATGTTTCTATATTCTTATTTGAAGAGCAGCACACTGAATTTGTGTTTGCATTTAGATCCTATTAATTGAAAAGCAGCAAAAAATTGTGTTATAGCAAAATTGTGATATGTATGAACAGATCTTGTTGCTATGTTGTTCAAAACTGTAATTTAGTTTTGAATGTTTTGTAAATTTGATTTAAAATGTCACAGCTTTCAAATTACAGATGTCACGTTATAAGAACTTATTTTAAAGTTTTAGACAATTTAAACGAGATCTATTCACATTTTGCAAACTGATAATAGGTGGACATAACTAATTTATAGCAGATGATGTTCTTCAAATATGGAATGATATTTTAAATGTATAACATAATCATAATAACAATTTTCAGAAAACATGATGTGATGTTTCTCATATACCGCTTGATGTTTCAAACATATGACATGATGTTTCATACTAACTAAACATGATCAGAATAACAATTTCCACGAAACATGATGTGATGTCTCTCATATAATGCATGTTGTTATAAACATATAACATGATGTTCTAAGTCTGCAACATTATGTATAGATTTTTTTTATTTCCTTATTGCGAGATTTTAATTACAGGTCTACCAAAATTGTTGGAAATAGATCAAACAGAATCCCTCCAAGGGGTGCAAGCAACTACGTGGGAAGAGCTTGAAACATTATACCGTGCACATGCAACTTCACTTGGTTTTTCTGTACGGAAGTCGACACAAAAACTAACAAATGAAGGGAAGGTCAAGGAAAAATACTACATGTGCTTGCGCCAAGGGAAATCAGTTTCAAACACTCTTGACACCCCAACCCAAAAACCACAAAACAAGAGAAGAAAGACAAAAGAATTTCCCATTACAAGAACATGATGTAAGACTGCAATCAGGATCAAGCTTGTTCATGAAAACATCTATGAAATCAAGCACCACATCACATAGTACAACCATGAATTTACAAGGAAGGAGTTGCAATACTTACAACATAGTGAGAGGAAGATTAAGGATGAAAAGGCAAGAGCAATTGAGGCCATGGAATTGGCAGGTTTGAAGCCAGCTACAAGTTTCAAGTATTTGGCATGCGATGTAAATGGACAAGAAAATGTAGGGCACACAATGAGGGACCACATTAATTATGTCAACAAGCTAAGGATGAATTTTCTTGAAGAAGGAGATGCACATAATGTCATCGATGAGCTCTACAAAATTGACGGAAGGGGGGAGGACTTCTTCTTTAGAGTCAAGTTGGATGATGAGGGTAAATTAACCGCACTTTTCTGGAGGGATGCAATGATGAGAGAGGATTACATGCTATATGGGGATGTGATGATATTTGATACCACATACAGGAAAAACAAGTACAACCTTATTTGTGCACTAATTGTGGGTATCAACAACCATTGGAACAATGTGATGTTTGGTTGTGCCTTCATTGGCGACGAAAATAAAGGTACTTTCATGCGGTTGCTAGAAACTTTCAAAAAGCCAATTGTAGGAAAAGAACCATTGACAATATTTACTGATCAGGACTTAGCAATAACAGCTGCCATCCAAAAGGTACTACTGCAACCTACTCAGTTTCCTTATTGATGTTTCAGAAAATGCATGTGATGTTTCAACTATTTGTATTGATGTTTCATACCCCAACCCATATGATTATACAAACACTATGAATTCATTTCTAAAATGCATGTATGATGTTCCTGTATTATGAAAATAACTTTAATGAAAAATTTCTTGACAATTGAAACATGAATACCTCATCCTTGATATTTCAACAACAAGTTATAACTGTTCACGAAAATTGACTGAGGTTTCAAACAGCAAAAAACATTTGTACCTGGTGTTCAGTAACACAAAGCACAAGTTGTATCTATGGCATCTGAAATAGAATGCAATAAGTCACTATGGTAAAGTGAAGAGTGACGAAGAATTTGGCATAGCATTCGACCATTGTTTGAAGAAATGTGCAAATGAAGAGGAATTCCAGAGATGCTGGAACTCAATGATGGATAAGTACCAGCTCCATGAAAAACATTGGTTCAAGCCCCAATATGGACTCTTAGAGAAATGATGTACCGCATTAAGAAAAGACTTCTTCTCAGCTGGGACATTATCATCACAGAGGAGCAAAAGCACAAACAAGGCAATCAGTTTCAGCGCCAACAAAACAACAACCTTGACACAATTTTTTCAATATTTGAAAACATGTACAGAGCTGGAGAAGCACAGAGACTAGCAAGGAATATAGTGGGTCAATAGGAAAACCAAGGTCGGTGGAGCAAGGACCTAGACTTCTGAAGCATGCAGCTGAAATATACACACATAAGCTGTTCAAAGACTTCGAGGCAGAATGGAAGCTAGCCATGGAAAATAAGGCTGTAAAAACATTCATTCTTGGATTCGACGATGTTTATGAAGTACAGCCTGAAAACAACAACACTAAAATGGAGAAGGTTACTTTCAAGAAACATGATCAAAAGGTAGAAATGAAATGCTCTTGCAAGTACTTTGAAGAGGTAGGATTGTTGTGTTTCCATGCCATTCACATCCTCCATTTGCAAAACATCACTTCCATCTCTAAAGATTACATCCCCAAGAGATGGACAAAGATGGAAAAGCAAGAAATATGTAACAAGGTGCTCGGAGGAACAGCACCACAAAACGAGGAGATCAAAGGTAAGATACCATGGTGTTATAATATGCTACGCAAGTAATACAATCTAGTGTTGAAGTGTGAAGATGAAATAGAAACTAGAAAAATCCTTAAAGAAGGGTTGAATAGAGACTTGGCTTCATTCAATCAAATGAAAGAAATGGATACACAAGAGCACTCAGCAACTAATAGTGCAAGAGGTTCAACGACAAAGACAACTCTTGAAGTACTCAATCCACAAAAAAATAAAAACGAAAGGAAGAAGTGCAAGACTGAAAGGTAAGCTTGAAAGGAAGAATCCAGTCAAAAAGGAATTTGGATCCAAGACACTAAAAGCTCAATTGATCTAAAACTAGTTGTGATGTTACACAGTCATGGATTGATATTTCATTGTTACAGTTTGATGTTTTAAATTAATTTGAAACCATCTTGTTGGTTGATGTTACACAGTTATGGATTGATGTTTCATTGTTACAGTTTGATGTTTTAGAATTAAGTACTGATGAGGTTGTTAATTTTGAAAAGGATATTCATATTCTACCACTGTTCTTATACATTTAACTCTTATTGCATTGACTCTTTTTGGATGCTAAACTTATGTCCACTGATGCTATTATTTTCTTACATAAAGATTTTTTTACAGCTTTGACTTGGCCCATATGACTTTATCTATATTACAGATGACCAATTATTTTCAAAAATAAATTAAAGATATAAAACATAAAACTGTTGATTGCTCAAAAATATAAAACATCACACACTGATAATGAAACATCAAATCAAATTCTAAAATATCACATCCAACGGAAACATAGAAAAACTACAAACAATTTTACGTCGGCAAATAACCTGTCAATCATCATAACAAATCATCATTCAACACATAAAAGGTCCAATAGCCCTATCAAATCACTAATTTCCATAACAAATCATCATTCACCACATAAAGGGTCCAAAAGCCCTATCAAATACCTAACTTGAAGAATTCAAATTTTCAAACATCATAATATTCTAAAACAACCAATGTTAAATACAGTTTCTTCACACTTAAAACTCTACTTCTTCCCATCCTTGTTCCCCTTCCTAACTGCCTTTCCTATGCCTTCTCCTGGTGCTTTAGAAGATGATGCATTTCCAATACCATTAATGCCAAGATCAAATGATGGCGTACGAGTCATAGGACCAAAAAAATAACCGGCAACGGGAGTAAGATTCTTAAAATCATTCCTCACAATCTCATCAACAACATCAAACAACACAAGATTGTTAAAAAAACTCATCTTAGTCGATAAGAGGAGTAGGTTGGACATCATTAGCAGGAACAGAATACTTAGCACCTTGATCCAGCTCAGAAACTAAAGCCCTAGTAACAATCTCAACATTTATCTTGAACCTACAGATAGCTTGATCAGCAGCCTAGGAAAAAAATAGAAAAGATAACAACACCTGACACTTAAAACTTAAAACATTTCATACAAAATATAAAACATCAACTACTGATACTAAAACATCAAAGATGACATCACATAAAACATAAACTCAAAACATCACATACAAATTTTAAAACATCAAAAACAGATTTTAAAACATTAAACCTGTAGCACCTAAACTATAACCTTAAAACATCTCATACAAAATCTAAAACATCATGTACAACTTTAAAAACATCAAAATCAAAAAGATATCAATACTTACAGATCCTCTATCATTCATAATCGCAGCGTCGGAAGGCAAGTCCTCTGAAACCACAAAGGTTAAAACTTGCGAACTTGGACCAGCTGCATCAACTTTTTTACGACTTCCTATCTTAGATGTCACAGCAGCACCATAACCCACATACTTCCCCATCAAAATCAAAGGAAATTCATCCTTGGACATAGGGCATAAATCATAACCTGCCTCAACAATTTGCCTACACTGTTTGAGGAACAGAGAAGTGTCTCAGTGACGAATGAGAGGAACTTTTGTGGGGGATGATTTTCCTTGGAAAGGAAACCTATACAGGTAGCATATCAAAGGAACGACTACACAAGCATTCACTGTTGTGTAGTTACTAGTCTTATACTTAGACATAACTTCACATAGCTTCCTAAGAACATACCCACACCAATCATAACTACTAATCTGCCCCACATCCTCCACAACACGAAGAAGCTTAAAATCTACAAAACATCCGGTAATAGGACTCAAAAAGATGTAAACAACATACATGGAAAACAATTTCTTAAATTTGTCACCACCTTTAACTAAGCTCATCGTCTTCTCGTGCACCCTATCACAAGGAATGTTACCCAAATTGTCAACCCCAAATTCTTCTCTCCAACTCTCCCTCAAATCTACATCCTTTCTTTCTCCCTTCCCAGCATTACTAACCTCAATAAACTCCTTATCACTGATAGGAAGTCCTAAAAAATCATACACATCGTCACGGGTTAAAAATACCTATCAAA
>JAULKM010000012.1:1348787-1383045 GCA_032355605.1 Rubia tinctorum | reverse complement strand
GAAAAAGTTGAATAAATCCACTAGTCAACTCTTCCATTACCAAAATAACCTTCCTTTATTTCCCATCAACACTTCCAAATCAGCTTGCATAAAAAACCGATCCAAAAGCAAGTGTGCCATTTATTTTTCAATTTTAATCACATAATTAAATAAATATATAAATAATGATATTATTATATGTTTTACGGGTAGATTTATTGTAATAATTAATTTTTAAATATTATATATTTTTTTTATTATTATACGTAGTTAAATATATTAACAATTAAACATGTTTTTCAATAATTGTGAAAAAAATTTCTTGCAATTTAAGATGGGACCGGGGAGTGATAATTATTTATCCAGAATAAGAACTATATGGACTATGGTTTCTAATGATCATCCGTGCGAAAGATCTAACTTACTACTTCAGGTTACTATGCCAACAAATCAGTAGTCTCTTCTACTTAATTGAAATTTTAGTTAAGTTCAATTAATTTATTTTAGTTTATTATTAAACTTTTACTTAATTTATTTGATGTAAATTTATTTGATTTAATTCACATAAGATAATACAAATGTAATGTGATCAAGGTTAAAGGTACGTATATTTAAATATATATTTTAATTAAATTAAAATATGTTCAAATTAATCCAAAAAACATACGACTGTGATATTTTTAATTTATTAATTTCAATTTAAATTGTGCGAAAATAATGTGACTTAGGCCATGTTTCTATCCATAGGTTATCTAACCAAGCTGAATAGAATAGAATTGCACTGAGTTGAACTAATAAAAATAAACGTATTTAAAATAATGGTAATATGTCAGAATTATTCTAAATATCATCAAATCAAAGTCCCGCTGAACTGAAGTGTGCAAATAAGCACCGCAGAACAAAGGATTAAATGCTGAGTAATTATTTTATATTTTAACATGGATATTCTGTAATAATATTGAGAATGCATAGGTAATTATTAGGATATCAATAGGTAGCCATGGAGACCTTGAATTTAAATTATTATTTTTTTAAAAAAAAACAACAGGACCTTAATGTCACCATCAGAACCAACTAAACTCATAAAAGTACTGCAAATCATGAATTAGAGCTTTAAGCATCCCAAGAGAAATCCAACTTTGTCACGAAATCTTCAAAATAAATTCCCCAGCTGGCCCACCACCATATTTCGTGCTTAATTTTGCACCTTTTCTAGGAAAGATCTTGTTATCTTCATTTGTGCACCAAAATCTTTACTAGATTTTTGAACTACAAATCAATAAACCGACGTGTTCATCCATTAATTAATCTTCAACATTTGCTTCTACTTTAGTTTATTCTAATCTTTTTTACCTCAAACATCACCACTTTTTACTTGGTTTATTCTAATCTTTTTCACTTCAAATAATACCACTTTTTACATAACTATACTCTATTTTTGTACTGCATCTCTTGACTTTGATGGTAAGAAAACAGAGGAAGACAGTAACAGCTGCTCATTCCGCTGTCAATTTCAGAAAAGAAGAAGATGCGGTTTCAAGATTCCCAAGTAAAAACAAGAAGAAAATGTCAGCAGCAGTTCCATAATTTAAATAGTTCAAGTTACATCGGTCCTTTGAACTATAGCAAGTTAGGAGAAGATTAGATTTTTCATCTGATTTGAACTGAATTGAACTGCATTAAGTTTAAAAGAACATACTCTCTCCGTCCCACTTTAAATTGCTTATTTACTTTTTCACGGTCTTCAACGAGCATGTTTAACCATAAATATCTCTAGTTACTCGTAGTAATAACGTATAAAAATTTGATATTTAAAAAATACATGTTAAGACAAATCTAATTATATCTCACATGACATATTTATTATTTGTACATTAATTTTTATTCGGGTTAAAGTTTACAAAGTTTGACTATCAAAAAGTAAATAAGCAATTTAAAGTGGGACAGATGAAGCAGTCGGACACATGAAGCAGTCGGTAGAAGTAGGACTTGTAGTCGAGAGGCTAGAACCCTGCAGGTAAAACAACAGAAATTTCCATCAACACCTCACCTAACATCAAATAACTTCCAAAAGTGAAAAACAAGAAGATTTCTTGAGATTATCATCTTCATCATAGGATCCTCCACAGTCGAATTTAGACCCACCGCATGATTATGCCCAAAGAGCACACTGATTACCTTGAACGTCAGATTAAAAGAGAAAATAGAAGCAGGTACAATAGTTAAACACTCCAGAATTCAATCACTCTAAATGATTCTCAACTTCTTAGCAATCTCCAAGGCATTGTGTTCAGGCTTCAGCATTAGATGTGCTTTCTTACCACCACCAGGCACCATCATCGTATTTACTTTCCTGGTCTCGATCTTAAACATCTTCTTCGCGGCTGCCTTAATGTTCTCCTTGTCAGCGTGTTTATCCACGACAAAAGTTAAAGTGTTGTTTTCAATCATCTGCTTCGTTGTTAGATCAGTTATCAAGGGATATTTGATGATCTGGTAATAGTCGAGAACTACTCTCTGGGACGCGCTGCTGCTGACACGTTTGGGATCACCTTCCTTTCTGGCTAATCCTCTCGAACTTTTGTCTGTCTTGACATCGGAGCTCAAAGCAGTAGCCGCTCTCAAAGTGAGCTTACTAAGTCGAACTTCATGGGCAGAATTCCAACTTGTTGGAAGCTGAAAAGTGGTTATAATGTGATTATGTCGAAAACTACAATCTAAGAGATCAGGAACTTAGATAAACTTGGATATAACATCATTTTATGATGGCTAACATGAAGTTCATAGGTTAACTAAGAGCAATCTGCAAGTTGGGAAGATAGTAGAAGCCATGTAACATATCAATGTAAAGATTGATGCAGAAAATCAAACTACTTATTTGTCTGTATTTCAAATGCTCAAATCCCCATTTCACTAGTGAATCAAATGTACATACATCACTAATTTTTCACTTGGTTGCCCCGTTTTCCTATCTACTATGTATGACTTTGGTTTAGTGACGTCGCGTCATGAGAAGGATTCTTATGCAATATCAGAGGATGCAATAATAACAACACATTACAGACTAGGAAAAACCTCATTGATGTATCTGGCCTCAGAAAGGGGTCTCGTTTTCAGTTTCATTAGGTTTGGCCTCAGGAATTTACTAGGAAATTTTCTTGTCTCAATCTCAATAATCAAATCCCATACGAGTCGGATCGGTCAATGGAACTACAACCTGATATTACAAGTATTCTGGGTGTTCTACACTTGAATGCGATGCCGACAGAATCAGAGATCTATGGAAATGGAAATAATTCGCATGTAATCTTTGAAAACCACTTACAAGAACTATTAATCTTAACCAAAAACAGAGGGGGAAATGAAGATTGAAAACAGAGCAACTCACCGAGAAGGTTAAATGACGGAGCGTTGGTGTCGAGCATTTTTGAGGAGGCAAAGTTATTGCCATCTGAGATGCCATTGCAGCCTCGATTCCCATCGGAAAGAATCCAGTTTTGATGGTAAGATGAACACAAGTGACTAGGGTTTAAGAGGGCGGAGAAACCTGCTAAACCCCAGAGCGGGCCAACGCCAAATAGCCCAAAGTTTGGTTTGTTCATAAAATGGACAAAAAAATAAAAAATTATCTATTTTCAGTGGAATCATAAGTTTAAGTGTTTAGATTTAAGGAAAAAATGAAAAAATGAAATTGAATTTAAAAGTAAAAAGTAGAATTATTGGATGAAATTGAAGGAATCTTGTAAAAGAAAGGGCAAAGTCTTAGGAAAGACTGTCTTTCCATAAACTTATGGAAAGACGGGGTTTAATAAGAATAATAAAAGATAAAAGTTCTTTGTTGCAACATTAAAGTTTTATTATGCAACATGTAGTAGTTATAAATTTTATTACCCGGTTCATGCTAAATTTTATCTTCACTTCTTCTAGTTTACCCTTTAAACCTTGGTCTTTCCATAACTTATGGAAAGATCGTCTTTCAAGAACTCAAAAAAAAAGTGTGTCAATATTTAAAAAAAAGTGTCATTAACAAAGAAACGGAGGAAGTGCCTTAATTAAAATTTACAGTTAGGTACCTCTCTCTCTCTTTGTGTTTTGGCACATCAAAAAGTATGAGATGCGATGTTAATAATATCTTGTAAGGATAGAAATAATTGTACTCTCTTTCCCAATCAATTATGCACGCGTTGACTTTCGTAAGTTAACTTAAAAAATTTAATCATTGGTAGATCTATATTTGTGAGTAATTACAAGTTATAAAAAATTAATATTTTAAAAATTCATGTTATTACCGAGGGGGTCGACGATGAAAGAAGTATCATTCATTCTAACTCCTTTAGCACCTTTAGCACCGCCTGGTTAGTATAGGAGAGGGACGTACTGAGCTTCGCCCGAGCGATGATTTTGACAGCTGACATTCCAAAGTAGCAGAAAGAATCGACGAAAGAAAGAGTTCGTTGCCGCCGGAAAGTGCAGCCTTGAAGACGAAGACGTGCGAAGCAGAAGAAGCTGCTTGACCTGTTAACTAATAAGCGGAAACCCATTTTTCACATTGGGCCGATTTCAAGTTTAAATAAGAAATACAGGCCTGACTAGTAGCAGGCCCAATTGTTTTGTCTCTTCTTCTTTACATTTTTATTTTAGAATTTTATTCTTCTTTTTAACATACGGTATCATTCTTCTTTCTTCAACTTTTTTTTTATTATAAATTTTATTCTTCTCGTTAACAAATCATTCTTCTTCTTTTTTGTTTCCCCCAAGCAATAAATTGTTATCCGTTCTTCGTATTCTCTCAATCCCACCTTTAACTAGATAGATTTTAACTATAGTTTTTAAGATAAGTTTTACCGCAAATAAGTTTAATTATGTGTAATAACGTCCTACAAAAAATTATATTTATAAAATACACATTATGACGAATCTAATAATATCTTCCACTAATAATTTTTGTTACGCAAAATAATAATGTATAAAAAATAATATTTTCAATTTGCATGATGATGTTATCAAATATATCGTAAAAAAGTTGATAAAAAATTAAACAGTTACAAATGAGACGTAGTAAGCAACTATGTTTTGTACTCATTCGTATATCAGACGAACCGTCGAATACCATCGAACAACATGATCGTGGATTGATGACTTTATATTAAGAGACATCGACGCCTTAACATGACATATAAAAGACCAGCAAATATCTCTGTCTTTGTTACTTTTAGTGAGAAAAAATCACTTACTAATTTTCCTCCCTTAATATACTGGTTTAGTTCCACCACTAGTTATTACGAGTCTAACATGATAACAACAATATCCTAACTTGTTTATCACTTTAAATGTAAGGTTAAAGTTAAATAGTTTTGACTAAATGAATAGTTAAATTACAGAAATGGATGGGACAGGGGGAGTAGTAATTTCGTATGAAGGATTTCATTTACTTAGATACATCAAATTTTGTGTCGAACTTAATAACAGTAATACAAACATGTAAATTTAGTGATTATTACAAACAAAACTAAATAGATCCTCGATGTTTCGTTGCTCAATTACTAATCAACAATGCTTGAAAGAGCTTGGGACAAAATGCATTTCAAATTACAAGAAGCTACAATTGAATGTCAAAACAAAAGACAATTATGATATGTACCATAACTCATGTAGGTTCAAGTATTTTTCACTATGATCAAGCAAGAGCATATCTTAATAATGGGAGAAAAGTGCAAATATAACTCTACATAATTGACGAAAATGTACATATAACTCTGGTATAGTTGAAAGTGCACATATAACTCTGGTATAATTAAAAGTGCAAATATAACCCTAAATAATGAGTGAAAGTGCAAATATATTTTTTTTCGGCAACTTTTAGCCGAAATTTCTTGAAAAGACATTTTTTGTCCTTCCGAAGAAAAAATTCAAAACAAAAAGATAGGAAATTACTTTATTGCCTTAGCATCATTAATATCGCCGGACCGCGAATAGAAAAATGCGGTATATATGTTATAAAATATAAGGACTTTGATGATATTTTGTTTATTTTGTTAAGTTTAGTTAGGATTGATCATTGTATGACTTTTGGTGTTCCGTGAGTGATTGTTATTTTGTTATGTTTTTATGTTGATAGGTTTTGCTTTTATAATACTTTCTAATATAACCCTACGTTTTTTACGAATGTGCTGATATAACCTTATAAGTCTTATGAATGTGCAGATATAACTCTATCAGTTTTCATATTGTGTTGATATAACCCTACCCGGTCCGGTGGCGTCCGACGGCCGTTGAAGGTATAATTGTCCACCCAAATTCAGATTTTGGTCCAGGGCATTTTGTCATTTTTTGGGGATCAACATCGAAAAAACACAGTCAACGCCGGATTTCTCACCGGAAAGTTATATTTGCACTTTCATCAATTAGTTAGGGTTATATTTGCACTAAAAATTATCTTAGAATTATATCTGCACTTTCTCAAATATATAGGGTAGTATTTGTATATTACCCTAATATTTTTCACTCTTTCTACCTTCTTGCTGCCTAAATTTATTTTAAAAGTATATTAAAAATAATATTTTTTATAAAAAAAAACAGTATGAACGTTGTAACTCAAAGATATTAATCAAGAAATAGCAAGGCCCGATCCATCTCGCGGCTCGCCACACCTAAATGGACAGATGACAGAGGGTGCAAGGGGTCCACTCCTTCTTGCTCAATCAAAATAGTAACATTACAACTATTCATGCAAAGTAGAAAATTCACCCCTCTAACCTTTTCAGGTGGGATAAAGAGTAAACTGAAGACAACAATTCTATTCATTAAAATTGATTTTGGACTACAAACGCTTTTCCCATAAACCAATATAAGGATCGATTGGTGTAGTTCAACATCATTTCTTCTCAAGTTTGACATAACAAGATAACAACGTACTAAATCTTACCTCTACCTCTTTAGCATTTTATCCCTTGTGTTCTTCTTGTTTCTCATCATCTCCTTGCTTTCTCCGAAACTCATTAGAAATTGCTCTAGTTCCTCCATAGCACGATCCTCACTTCTACCCCTGCGCGGGGGCAGGGGAGGCATACCATCACCCCGTCTCACCAGATTATCCTCTCTTACATCACACGACTTCTTGCACGAAAACACACTCTTCGATCCCACATAGTTTTTACTTCCCTTTGAGCCGTTTCCCTGATTCGCGATGCGTTTGGTACATTTATCGATCGCTGCCCCGAAAGGATCGTCCTGGCTTGGCTTCCAAAAGCCTTTCCCGGAAGAACATCGCGATGAAATGTTCACGGTTTTAGTACAATTCAAATGGTTTTCAAAATGAGAAAAAGAAGCTGATTTTCGAAGAAGATTGGGACTCAGTTCTGTTGCTGTATTTGCTGCATTGAAACTTCGGGTGGAAATGTTGAATTTCGGAATCCCGGGCTTTTGTTCCCAGGAGAATGGCACCCTGGAGGCTTGTGATCCCGACTCGGAACAAGATCGGGCTTTTCTGTGGCTCATCTTGAAGCTATGAATCCAATGCATCTCTGAAAAACTCCATTTTTTTGCCTTTCTATAATGGTGGATTACTTCAGACTACAAGCTCAACCGAAGACGGGGCTATTAAATAGGGTTGAGAAAATTGGCTTTCTCTACATGTAACGTAGAAAGATGGCATGCTTAAACAGAAGTGGAAATGATTCTGGCATTGAATATAGAACTTAGGTGTAATATGAACATCGTTATACTTATAATAGGTCTCTGGTTTCATCGCATGCTTGAATTTTGTTAGGTTTGGTTTGCCTGTCTGTCTCCTGGAAAACTTATTGTGGACACGGGAATAGAAATTGTGTCAATTTCTTTGGGACTAGTGGCGGAATTAGAGGGCGAGTCGGTGCGGCCGCCCCAAATTCCGACGAACTAAGGGGTTACTTCACCTCTCGTCTTTGGGTGCCCCAATCCAAAATAATTGGTGATGATTCCACCCAATCCCAGGAAGAGATGCTTCCGCCCAAAAGGAAATTTTCGCTGCGCATCGGAAGAAGATCAAATGCAAAGCGTGAAGAGTTGCAAACGGCTGGCGGATTAAAATTATTGAAGAAGAAGATTAGATGCCGAAGAAGACTTGGGTTCTTGGCTGCTGGGCCTTTATTATTATAAATTCAGAAAAATTTTCTTTTAAAGCCTCATATTGGGGTTGGGAATGTTTTCAGATATTAAAATAACCCAACAGATTCAAAACCACATCAATTATTAATTGCTCAACCAAATTTTCAATCGTGTTCTGCTACACATCGAAATTGAGAATGAGAAAATTTTGCAAAATTATCAGGAGATGCAGTTGTGTGGAAAATGCAACTCTCTCCACCACTTAATTCTGCATCCTAGTGTTTGGAAGTAGTTATTTGTATTAAAACTACGTTATTAGTTAATATTAATTTTGTAATTGACTTTTGAAACTAATTGTATTGGTCTTGTTGGATGGGAAACAAAATTTAATGTAAAATCCGCCCCCTAAAACTTTGGTCTAGTTCCACCACTGTCTGGGACGGAGGGAGTATTTCAAAACAAAGGAACAAAATATTATAATTTCAACGCCAATAAGAGCAACCTTCATTTTACTTAACTAGAATTTCGTTGAGTTTAATATGATTTTAAATTGATGATATTTTGTTTAGTTTTGACTGATCAGAATGTCTTGTTCGTACGGTCTAATTGCGAGAATATTTATAATTATTAATTTAATTTTATGTTTGTTTCGTTTATTGCAACAAGAGTCGAGTATTTTCATAATTTTAAATATATTTAAAAATATAAATAATTTTAAAATTAATTTTAAAAGTGGTAGCAACAAGTTTTGTCATAATGACTAAGGTCAAGAGATCAAGACCAAATTTTGACTGGGCCGTGTTGTAATGGCCCAAATCACTCAAGGCTTCCAAGTAGCCCGATAAGAAGCCCATTTTATAAAAGTCCATCTGGTTTGGAGAATTAGGGCTTTGCATTTCACTACTATAAGTATATGTACAGACCAGGGTAGGTTGAAAAGGAGCGAGCTGCGCAGTTCCGTCGTTTATTTTCCGATGTTTAATTTTCTGCCAATTTCTTCATCTCATTTCCCCCAATTATCTTTTCCGCAATCCTTTGTCATAGGGCGATGAAGAAGAAATTTCATTTCTCGATACTGACTAGGTTGATTTTAATGTGATGACCTTATTTGTGCGTGTCTGAGCCTCATCTTCTCGGATTGATTTGTGTTTTTTTGGCAATGGTTTACGGAAGTAGGAGAGCTGGGGTGTTTGCAGTGATTATAAACAATTCCTCGTACTGAATGCTTCTATAAGCATGACAGACTCATCTATACACCCATAGAATCTGAGCTTAATATCCCGGATTTCCTACTTCCTACATGATGTTCATTTTTTTTTCTCTTTTTCGATTCTGTGTTATGTATGTTTTTTTCATGTTCGAATTGAACAAAGTTCCAGTACCCGTTGAAAGGGGAGAAGCTCAGATTGGATTGCCTTTAGACATAAAAAATAGTACCTGTGATCCTGACTTGCGATAGAAATCTGATATCCATTGTATTCGGGTTAAGCTTTGGGTGTAAATGGAGCTCCATCTGATCCACCAATTTAAGCCGCCGAACTTGGTTCGGTTGAAATGGATGATTTATAATCTCGGTTCGGGTAGGTTATTTTATCGAATGATTTGCGAAGCCTTAGCTGGTTGGATCGGGTTATTAATGATGAATTGGGTCGGTGGCTGGTGTGATTGATTGGTACATTTAAGTTTGGATTTTTGTTGTGGATCGTTATATCTCGCCCTGTATTTTACTTACTTTCGCCCTTTATTTGAGGTATTGGAATACAAGTTGAAATACTTTGTAGAGGAAAAAGAAAAACAAATGCTAATGTTAGTTAGTTAGTGGACCAATGGAATTGATTAATTAGCTAATACTATTAAAATGACAAAATATGGTTAATGAAGAATTGTGCTCCTCTGAGATGGTGACGAACGGCAGGTCCGGCGACGAGGCCGGTCCGACGATGACGCGACTCCGGTGACGAAGAGGTTTCGCTCGCGACGAGAATTGACCGAGTGCCATTGCAAGGTTTCGCTCATGCTGAGATGCGGGTTTCTGCTCGCGATGAGAAGCCACCGGGACGGCTTGCAGCTCTCCGCTCGCGAGGAGAAGCCACCGGGACGGCTTGCGGCTCTCCGCTCGCGACGAGAAGACACCGGGACGGTTTGCGACTCTCCGCTCTCGTCGAGAAGCCACTCGGACGGCTTGCGGCTCTCCGCTCGTGACGAGAAGCCACCGGGACGGCTCTCTGCTCGGGATGATAAGCCACGGGGATGGCTCGCGACGAGAAGCTACCGAGACGGCTCGTGGGTTTCCGCTCGCAACGAGAAGCCACTGGGACGCCTCACAGGTGTTCCGATCGCAACGAGAAGCCCTCGGTTTGGGTCCCACGGTTTTGGTTCGGTTCGCGCTCTATTGTCCGGAAAGTGTTTAAATGATCGAAAATTGTTTAGAAAATGTTTATAAAAGAGAAGTTAAAATGCGGGACGGCTCTCTGCGGTGGCGAACGGATGGCATCGGCGAACGGCGGCGAACGGATGGCAGCAGTGAACTGCGGCGGCGAACGACGGCGGCGAACGGCGGCGGACGGTGGCGGCGTACAGCGGCGAACGGACGGTGGCGGCGTACGGCGGCGGGCAGCAAGTGGAGTGGAGAATGGGGGAGAAATGTTTAGGTTAGAAGATTTGAATGGAGATTGATGGGTTTGAGAGAAGTAAATATGGGGGAGAAACAAACAAAAATAAAATGAAAATAATAAATAATAAATAATACACGTATCGATACCTATTTATGGCGTAACTGGTAAAATACACGGTGAGATATAGCAACACCCTTTTTGTTTTGCAAGTTCTAATGTGGGGTGAGAACTGTATAAAGAGTTCTTTTTTCGCAAGTTAAATTGTCTTGAAAAAGAACTTTACAGAAAGAATTGGGTAAATAACTATTTTAAAAATATATTAGTGTAAATAACTGACCTTTTATTATAATCTTTTAAAAAATCTTTTAAAACATTCAAATATGTTTCTTAAACTTAAATATTAATGACAAGACTAAATAATGAAAATTTATCATTAAATTAATAAACTATTATACCGAGAGTCCGTTTCTTGAAAGACGGTCTTTCCATAAGTCATGAAAAGATTAATTTTAAAGTGTAAATTAGAAGAAATTAAGATAAAATTTTCGGGTTGTATGAATCGTGTTATAAACTTTATAACTACTACACATTACATAATAAAATTTTAATATTGCAACAAAGACCTTTTACGTTTTACTATTATAATTAAACTCCGTCTTTCCATAAGTCTATGGAAGGGCCGTCTTTCCCAAAACGTTGCCTTATACGGAACATAAAAATTCTGTTTCAAAAATTTTTAGGATTAAATTATACTTGGAGAATCATTTCTAAAGTTGTAGAAATCTTTTTTGCAACATAACAAACATCAAATTATATCGGTAGTTGCATCAATATTGTTTTGTGAACTACTCTAAATGATATGTGTGTGATGCATGATTCAAATTAAATAATTGTAATTATTAATATTAATATTAATATTAATATTTTTAAAATCAAAATATTAAAAGACACGACTATCCCCAGTACACCCTTGAAGCTTTATCATATCATTTAGCCTACCCCTCCTTACATACTCTCTCCATTCCAATATTTGTTGGTATTCAATGATCATGTTTGACCGCCAATATCTCTAGATACATGTACCAATTTCTCATTAAAAAAATAAAATATATATATATGTTAAGATGAATTCAACAATATTTTATTTGATATATTTATTGTATATATTAATTTATATTTATGATCAAAATTTACCAAATTTAATTTTTAAAAAATATGTCATTAGTAGCAGTACGAAATGAATATTCCTCTAGGCTCTAGTACTTTCAACTCTGCCACCAAAAGCAGAGTCTCCACCGCCATCGTTCAATCTCCACCAGCACTGCCGTTAACAGTCCAATTTCCACTATCATGACCAGTTCACACAACACAACCCACCTTCTCTAGTCCCATCACCTCTGATAGAATATAATGAAAGAGAGACACTTGAGAAATTATATTCATACTATCTTATTTGGAGTTTTATATTATTGTCTTACTTCCATTTTGTTAAAATTTTAAATGTAAAAAAATGAAATATTTTTTTCTAAACAAACTATTATTTTGCTATTTTAATTACTTTAAAAAAATTATGATAAGACAGAAACAGGAGACGGAGAAAGTAATTAGTTTCTCTTTTGTCACATTTTGTATTTATTGATTTTTCCCTAGTTCAAAGATATATACTATGGATATATACCAATATAACCTAACTACTTGCCATAAGGTCATATGCAGTGGTAGATACCGCTAGTGGTCTCTTACCAATTAAATATATTATTTTTTTCAATCTCTCTCTTCCAATTCAACCTAAGAAACCACCATTTTATTCCTCCACAGTGGTAAAAGACAACTCTGCACTATTCATGGAGCCCACTTGATTTTCTCTATTATACTCATTAATTTTAATACTAACATTTAATCTAAATAAATTTAGGCACCCAAAATAAGTTGAATGTCAAATTTAAGAATATATTATAATATTCAAAATGAATTTCGTTTTCTAAAAATGATTAAATAATAAATGTGTTTGGTTCTTTATTAAATCACATTTCGTTGCTGAGAAAGAATTAAATTTTGAATTTAGTTGGTAAATTTTTTTCCTTAAAAAAAGGTTAATAATGAATGATAAAAGCAAAAAATTTCTCCAAAATTTTGAATACAAAATTCCAGTTCTCGGGTGACAGAATGGGCTATGGTCCGGGCTCTTAGCAAGATCCTCTTGAGTGGTCTCTTGTTAAAAGACCACTCCAGAGACCCCCACTGTGGAAATTTTCGATCTCTAGAGTGGTCTTTGAAAATTAAGAGACCATCACTGCACATACCCTAAGTGTCAATATAATTCTCAGATAATTTTTAGTGCAAAAATAACCCTAACTAGTTAATGTAAGTGTCAATATAACCCTCGTACCCCATTTTCGGCGCTGCCTTTCATTTTCCGGAGTTGACTGCATATAAAATGTCTAAAATACCCTTAGTGTTAAATATGAATTTGAGTTTGCCGGACCGCCGCAGGACCACTGATAGGGTTATATCAGCACATTCTTGAAACTTATAGGGTTATATCAGCACATTTTTAAAATTTATAGGGTTGGTAAAATTGACTTTTCCATCGGAAAGGTTATATTGGCAATTACATCAACTAGGTAGAGTTATATCTGCACTTTCAGTTATCAAAAGTTTTATATTGACACTTATGTCAATTAGGTAGGGTTATAAAAACACTTTTCTCTACATACTAATATAACCCTACATATTTGAATAAATATCAATATAACTCTCAGATAATTGTTAGTACAATGGGAAAAGAGCATATATAATCCTATATAATTCACATAAATGCATATATAACCTTCTAATAATTGAAGGTGTCAATATAACCCTATATAATAAGTGAAAGTGCAAATATAACATTTTTCGACAACTTTTAGTCGGAATTTCATGAAAAGACATTTTTGATCTTCTATAAAAAAAACAAAAATTATAGGAAATGATGTTATAACCCTTGGCATCATTAATACTCATACCGTCGCCGGACTGCTGCTACATCGCTGCCATAATATGTAGAGTTATATCAGTACATTATGAAAAGTGACAGTTAAATCAACATATTTCTAAAACTTATAGGATTATATCAATACATTCGTTAAAAATGTAGGGTTATATCAGTACATACTATAAAAATAAATTGTCATATTAGTACAAAACCAACACCAAACACATGCAAATTGTCATTTCAACCTGTTCTACCGACTGCCGACGTTCCAAAGTGCGATTCCAGTGGCAAAGAAAGAGTTTCGACGCACCGAACAATGAAGTGGAGGTGTGGGAACCTTTCCAAAATGGTATCTCATAAGAGAGTTATGTTTGCACTTTCATCAACTAGTTAGGGTTACATATGTAGTTTTATTTATCCGAGGGTTATATTTGCACATACTAAAGTATATAGGGTTATATTTGTATATATCCCTAGTGCAAAAACAACTCTAAATAGTTGGCATAAGTGTCAATATAACGCCAATACACTATTTTTGGAGTTGACCGACGTTGACCACATATAAAAATGGTTAAAATATCCTTTAACCTAAAACCTATAAGTGTTTGGATATTTTTGCCCTCAGTCAACCACCTCCACCGCCAGGCCAACACCACCAATTCCCACCTAGTCACCACCTCCAGCCAGACACCAGCACCACTTCCCGCCTGGCGACCTCCACCACTTCCGTCATCGCCACCACCCCAAACCAGCCAGTCCCGCCACCATACCACCGCCACCACCACCACCTCCATCGATCGCACACAGCCACAGTCTACCCGACCATCACCCACAACCCCTCCATAGCCCACTTACTCCCACCCCCCAGTTTCATCCACCACCGACCCAAACATTAAATTCCAGACGCAGAAGAAGAAAGAGGGACTTGAACTATGGCAATTTGCAAAAGAAGAAAGTGGGACTTAGAACGGGGACGAATAAGACTACTACGGAGGACCCAAATTCGTTGGAGATGGAGATCAACGTGTGGAGCGCTAGAGCGATTGGTGTCAAGCTCGGAGAGGGGATCGTGAGAGAGATGGAGGAAGAGGGGAAATGGAGAAAATATGGTAGCAAACAGAGAAAACAAGGGAAATGGAAAAGATACAGCATCAATGTCATTTTTATGAAAAAATCACTTTTTTTATTTAAAAAATCGGAGGGGTAAAATAGTAATTTCATTGAATTCAGGCTAAAATTGATCGGAATGGATAGTTTTGCACTTATGTCAACTAGGTAAAGTTATATTAGCATTTTTATACCTGAAAGGTTATATTGACACTTACATGAAACATGGTTATAAAGACACTTTTTTACTTAATTTTATGTAACTTTTCATTTTTGAAAAAATCTTTTCTTTTATTTATTAAAAATATTAATTATACTTGAGTCCGTCTCTTGAAAGATGGTTTTTTCATAACCATGGAAAGACCAAAATTTAAATTGCAAATTAGAATAAATGAAGATAAAATTTCCGTTAGGTTATAAACTCATAACTACTACACGTTGAATAATAAAATATTAATATTAATATTATAATCTTTTTTATTATTCTAATTAAACTCCATCTTTTTAAATATTCTACAATCATAATATTTTATTTTTGAAAATCAAATAATACAAAATGTGCACTTGAGACAAAAGAGAGTATCGGTACATGTCCAGTGTCTCGGACCGACATCAATAGTAGGCAAGTAGCGACTGGTACTTGTATATTGTGGAAGACAGCTTCGCAAGAATACAAACAATTTCATGGCAATAAATTCCAAAAATCTCTGGCAGTATAACGCACTCCATCCCGTTCTTTAATTAACGTTTAATAGTGACTCCGTTCCGACTTTATTTACTTCCTTATTTTTAATTATCAAAATGTTATATTCTAATGTTTGACTGTTTTAAATAGATGCACGAACAATAACCTCTATCCCAGTAAAAATGATACATTTTGGTTTTTCTAAGTCAATTGGATTAATTTTTAATATCTTTATTTATGTGTGTAAAATTTTTTGAAAAAATAATAATTTAAAAATATATATTATGATGAATCCAACAACATATAACATAATAATAGTTTTGAATATATAATCATATAATTTAATTGTTGAAGTTAGCTCAGTTTGATGTTCAAAATTAAAAAATGTGTCATTTTTGTTAGGATAGAGGTAGTGTATGATATTGTTGAATTTGTCGTAACGGGTAATTTTTAAATATTATTTTTTTATTTTGTCTTTATTATACGTAGGTATACATATTAAAGGTCAAACATATTTTTTGAATAATGTGATGATAATTGTTGTGCAAACAAAGTTGAGACGGAGAGTACACATTTTATTCATTATGTGTAATAAAAATTGAGTCAAAAACACCTTTTCCAATTCACTGAAAAACATAAAACTAACACATTGAGGTAAAATACCATACAAACCAACTTATCAATCGAATCACGTATCATTTGTACCCAATATTTTGGTAATCGATGATGTAGTATGGTACCGTACCATACACTTATGATGGGACGGTAATGGTATTGAGAAAATATTATCATGACACGTACCGTACCACACAACTATGTAAGAAAATAGAACTAATATAATGTAAATTTTGAGATTTCATTTAGTTAATATTTAGTCATTTATTAATATTAGAACTAATAGCAATAATTTGGAATATGTTTTGATTCCAATATGTTAGTTATTGGGAAAATTTTAAATTGTTTTTTAGCTAAATTTTTTTTACAACTGATATTTTTGCATTAAGTGTAACAAGAATAAATTAAAACCATAATTTTCTTTTATTTCATCTAACATACTAGTACTATAATTTTTAATGTGATGCTATCTTACTTTTTTAAATTATGATTAGAGAATATTTAATTTTTTAAAATTATGCTTACGCAATAACATTTTTAATTTTTTGGATGGATAAAAAATTAATTCTTTATATTTTAATTTTGATAATATTCAACTATATCATACTGATACTAACTGAATTTTTTGTATAACGATGTATTAGTATACGACGTATTTGGTACGGTGTTGGTTTATTTAAATAATATACCAACATTGTTGATATGGTGTATGATATTAATAAAAAGTGACATCCGAATCCTCCCCTAGAAAATAGTATTCCCTCTATTTCTCTATTTGTGGCACTACATGTATATATGTTTAGATTTAGGTGGGAAAAAAATTAGTGGTTGGAATTAATTATGGAAAATAAAAAGTAGAATGAGTAGATGAAATTGAAAGAATCTTGCCAAAAATAAAAAAAAATGTGCCATTTCAAAAAAAAAAAACCCAATAAAGTAAGTGTGTCACAAATAAAAAATGGAAAGAGTATTATTCTTTTTTTGTTGGTCCACTAATAATGACATCTTCTATTTTTTGCAAAATGTATGGTATATATATTTTTTATTATCTCAATCCAACCTACTACATTATTTATTTTATTATTAAAAAACTGTTGTGCCAGGTTAAACGAATGACCGAAAAAGTTATTTTTATGCTATGAATGTAAGTGTAATAATTTTAGAAAAGACGGGTAAAAATGGAATGTCCTCTTTCTGGTATCTTAACAATTGTCCTTTTTTAAAAAAATTAATAAGATCACTCATAACTTTAAGTTCACACAATAATGAATTACAAATGACAAAGTATTGGAAAAAACTGTCTTTCCATAAACATATGAAAAAAATGGAGTTAAATTGAAATTATAGAAAGGCAAAAAAATTTAGTCGCAATATTAAAATTTTATTATGCAACATTTAGAAGTGATAGGTTTATAACCTGCTTGATACAACCCAAAAATGTTATTTTGATTTCTTCAAATTTACAGTTTAAATCTTGGACTTTTCATAACTTATGAAAATACCGTCATTCGAGAGACGAACTTATTAAAAAAATTATTTTTTTAAAACCAGAGAATACAAAGACATTTCACGTTCATCACAAGTAAGTTAAGTAACCAAAGCTATTGAGGAGAGTTGGACATATGGCCGGTGTCCAAAATGAAGTCCCATAGCTGACATCGAACATTCTCCCACAAATGAGTCCCTGCTAGCAAAACAACACAATCTCGTGAACCTTTTAATCTCCCATGCAACGCCACATCCCCTTCCAACAAAAGCCCCAATCATAAACGACAATTATTGATCAAAGTACAGAAAAGCATAAACCTTGAAAAGATTGAGCTAAAATGAAAAGAAGCATAGCTCTTCATTTTAGAGTTAATAATAACACCACAAATCAAACATTCATCGTACCAGGATTCGCTCAGATAAACTGCAACACAACGACAAACAGAGATTTATAAAAATAGACGAAAATCACAGAGATGGGATAGATGAGGAGCTCCCAAGAAGATCATCACACAGGATTGCACCACCAAGAACCCTCCTCCTGTCGGCTCTCGGGCTACTCCCCGAACTGCTGTTCGACAGAGAAACAAACGTTGATCTCTGCAAAACCCCAGTTGGGGAGCAACCGTTGTCCCATGATTCCGACATCAGATTCAGAGCGGAAGCCGTCGTGTTCTTCGGACCGCCTTCTGTACTAACCGAGGTGCTGTTCAGAACCTCCCCTAACGGCCCGCCAACCACTGAATTCCCCCAGGAGCCTGGCATCCAGTTAGACTCCTTCTGGTTATTCACCCTGAGACCCATCTGGATCGGGTCGATCTCCCGGGCCAGCCTCAGGGGAGACAGGGTCGATTTATTGATCTCGTGCCTTGGAGAATTTGAGGATGATGAGAAGTCTGCAGCTGCCATAGGGATGGCCATTGACAGTTGTGTCCAGTCGGGTTTCAGCTCCTCCGCCCCGCGATTGGACTGGTCCTTGGGCCAGTTGTCGATGAAATGGCGAAGGGGATGGTGTGGGTTGGGAGGATCTTGTGTGCTGAATCCGGTCAGGTAGGGATCATCGGAGCTTTTAGGATGGTGATTCGAGCTCTTTTGGGTCGGATTCAGTAGGGAATCCGGGGAGACTAGCCCGAACTCAGAGCCTCCGAAAAGGACTTGTTGCTTTTGGAGGGAAAATGGCGAATCCTTGGGTTTGAAATTGATGCCATCTCCCAAAACTGGGACACTTTCCTGCATCCTGCAAACAGAGCAGCAGTAGTTTCAGATCATCATATTAGTACGGCTATATGGATCACAATTGCTATCGTGTTCGATCAAGACTTGACAAATGTCTTATGATCTGTTAACCTAAGATAATCCTACATGGCTTCTGTTAGAATCAGTCAAATATCTGATTAGCTATGGGTAGAGTTTGATGACTAGACTAGAGTTATATTAGTACTAGTATCCATTAGTATTTGTTTAGTACTCAATTTATTCTGAGCAGTAATACATTCATCATTACGGGCAATCAATCTTTTAGCTTCTACACCTTTGATGTAGAAAGCTGTCCATGAATTGTATTTTACGAATTGTATTTTACGAATTGAATCACGGAAGAGTAGTAATAGTTCAGTTACAGTACGATAAAAATTGTCACAGAAGAAAGATAAGCATGTAATAAGTAAAAACAACTGTTCACCTGCTCATGAGATGGTGGTGGTCACTGGAAGCATTATTCTTGAACTGGTGCTGAACAGCACCGAGGCTGTTGGAGGGGCTGTTGCCGGACATCATCGATGCCATTGAAGATGAAGCAATCGATGCCATTGCTGCCTTCGCGGCAGCAGCGGATCCAGGGACAACAGCTTGGCCATTCTGGCTTTCCACAGGCTTTCTTGAACGATGACGGCCTCTGTTGATGTGCCTTTCACAGTACTTTTGGTCTGGAACAGCATCTCTCGAGCACCGCCATTTCTTTCCATCTGTCCGACGGCACCTCCCTGGCTCGGGATCAGTGCTTCCGGAGAAACCTAGATGGAAAGAACCCCATCCCACTGCAAACAGCAATGTACATTTCCAAGTAAATCACCAGATTATTGGGAAACAGATGGAAAACAAGTAAACAACAGTGTCTCATCTTTACCTCATAAGTGCATACAACACAAGAAGTAAATTAAGCTAATGTTTTGGACTATCGTTACAAGTCAAGTAAAGGATACTCAACTTAATAGCTAGACAAAAAATTCAATACTCTTAAAGATAATTTGACAGGTAGGCCAATGTTTCTAATAGCTCTAAGAGAATCAAGAGCACATTTTGATCAAAACAACTCAGCCTAGTTGATCAAGAACCCAGGGTGACTATATCAAGAAATTTTGAAGCCGCTATGTGAAAGCACAACATACATGGATTGGAGCCATAAGATCCAGAGGAAAAGCTCGAAAACGCATAGGGATTGAACGATTTCCTAAGAGGGATGAGCAGGTGTGAAGGAACTGGCACATTAGCCATAATGTGCTTGTAGATCAAAGCCTGATGCTCCAACTCCATCCACTGAGAGGGAGTAAAAGGACCTCTAAACCTTGTAAACGCCTTCTCACTTGACTTTTCCGTTCCATAACCTGAACAAAAATCACCAAAAATCCTTAACAAGGTGACCAGAGATTTTTTTTGGAAATGATTCCAAACAATTTAACACCAAATTTAATCACAATTAATGAGGGGACACAATTGATGAGCAGTAGCTATCCTCTCCATTTTTTTTTGCAAAACTACATCCTATTCTAGGAAGGACAAGGATATTTGCCTACCCAAAAATAACATCAGCCAAAATAATTAAATTTTAAGAAAAGAAAGATGGAGAAAAGAATCCTTCCTTTTTCATGACAAGACGCGGGAATAATACCAAATCAAATTTCATGAAAAGACCCAAGACCACATTCTAACATTATTATCGAAACTAAACCATCTTTCAGTCCAATTAACGTCAACCAAGTCGCACATCTCAACAAACACACACAGAGCAAAGGATGAAAACGGTACCCGAAGATGCACTTCTCGGGGAAAACGGGTTGGGTGGGGCGAGAAAAAAAGGGAAAGCAGAGGTCTTCGGCACATCTTCATCTCCATAAACATGAGCTTGAGCTTGAGACTGAGACTGAGACTGAGACTGAGAAGAGAAGCTGATCATCGTCTGTCCATTGTTCCCCGAAAGCCCAGAACCAGATCTCAGCAAACCATGACTCTGACCCTGAGAAAACAAGCTGAACTCATCAGACTTCGCCGCTTTCGCAACCCGCCAGCCATCCTGACCCGACCCAGATCTCTGGGTTTTGAGCAGCCCAGATCCCTGCCCCTTCCGACCATCACCTTCGCCCAGAATCTCCCCCCCGAAATCCATCCTCAAAAACAGCAAACCTACGCACTAGAAGTAGAGCGCCATTGGAGCATATCATATCAGGAGAAGCTCGAGTGTGAAGTGGAGTGAGCTGGAAAAGAAAATGGCGAGCGTCATTTATTTATAATTACACATAGAGTTTGTGAAGGTATAAATAGTGCGTTAATGGCGACTGAAATGAAGGGATGGATGGGGGAGCAAAAGAAGGCAGGGGAGAAGAGATGGGGTCCTTTGTGTGTGGAGAAGACAAAGATAATAACAGTAGGAATAAAACAAAATATAGTTTTCACGTCTCTTGTGATGTTATTTGTTACTCCCTGTCCTGCCTGCTCCTATTGCAGCCAAACTCTGAAACTGTTTTGCACCAAAATTTGACCGCATATTTAAATAGATATATAATAATAATATTATTGTATGTAATATTATTAAATTCATCACAATAACTAATTTTAAAATAACTTTTTATTTATCATTATTATACATAATTAAACATATTAAATGTCAAACATATGTTTGCAATAACTAAGGAGTACCCATTTTTATCTACTTTTGTCTCCTCGATGGGGGGGTGGACTCATCCAGGTTTAATTACCTTGAGGCTATTGTTGTTAAGCTTCTTAACATGGAAAATTACAACTACAACTACAACGTAGGATTAAGATTTAACTGTAGCAATCTATCAGTGGCGTATTTATCATTTTACTACTACCAAATCTGTACTGTTCAATAATAAAGTTTGTATCCCTCAAATGCTCGTTTTTAACAAATAATATCTATTGTAGTATACATAAATATTTTTTTACATATTTTGAGATGAACATCACAGTTTATTTGATGTTCATCACACACTATTGTAGTACTCCCTCTGTTTCAATTCAAACCCATCCGTAATGCTCCCCCGTCCCATGTTTATTTGCCTATTTATTTTTTCACGATTTTCAATGATCATGTTTAATCTTCAATATTTTTAATTACATATAACATTTTTGCATAAAAAATTATATTTAGAAAATAGATGTTGAGATTAATCTAACAATGTTATATTTTTTATTATACATATATTAATTTATATTTAGAGTCAAAGTTTACCAAGTTTGACTTTGAAAAAGTAAATATGTCAATAATCTTGGGACGGAAGGAGTATCTTTTATTGAAGATAATTAAAACTTGTCAAATGTTGATATTCTGGAAATATATGTCATAACGAAGGTATAGTTCAATAATATTTATACTTATACACCTATTCAATTTTGGGGTCAAACTTAAGAAGTTTTGACTAAATGAATAGTTAAATTGCAGTTTGAATTGGGACAGAGAATACTAATTAATGCTATGTCAATTTGCATAGTTTGTGTTTCATTAAATTTGGTTTTATATGTATAGTACACATTTGACAAATAATATAAGGACTGAGCTAAGGTTTTCCTCAGCAAAAATGCACTTCACTTCAATCTAGTTAAAGTGGTTTTAATTCAATATATTTATAATCATGTTTTTTACATTTATAATTTACTTAATTTTTAGTTATGTTGCCTGTATAAAATAATTTAAATGAATAATTGAGAGTACTGGTGATGGTCTTATTTTACTAAAATATGATGTGCATCACCACCCATAGTAAATAGTAATACTTCCTCTGTTATTATATAGTTTTAACTTTTTTTAATAAAAACACTCGTAATGATGAGTGGGGACTGAATCGGCTCCCCTAACCGATTAAAAAAGAGATCAAGTGTACAGTGACATAAATACAAGGTTAGTGACAGTGCAGGGTATTGAACTTTGCTATGTCTAGACCAAAAGATGGGTAAGAGAGTCTATGGTTGTGTTTCCACTTGGTCATCCGCCCCCTCGCCGTTAAACGTATAATAACGGTAAACAAAATTTACTTTTGAGAAATTATTTGTTAAGACGAATCCAACAATATCACATACGATGATATTATTGTTTATATATCTACTCAAATATGCGGTCAAAGTTGAACACTGAATAGTGAAATAAAGTGAAGTTTGCAGTTTAAACTAGGACGGAGGGAGTATCGAAAACCCCGCCGCCGCCGCCAACCCTCTACCATCCGCCACTACGTCTAACATCACGATTACATACGGGCGATGATGACGGTGGTGAAAGGGATCACGATGAAAAGCTTATCGGCAATAAAGACATAGGGATGGTGGTAGTGAAGGAAGAGGTTGATGGGGAATTGATTAACATACAACTAGGGCTTTCTATATTAGGCCAATTCAATTTTTATCCTTAAACAAATGTGAATCTTATTTGTAAGTTTTAATTTTTAATAAGGGAAACTCTTACTGAAATTGTCAATATAACCATAGAATTTCAAATATAACTCTTGACTCCGCTGACTTTTTAGTCAACCATTTTTTGATCGAATTTTATTGAAATTGGCCCTGTAAAAAAGGAAAAATTAAATTATTTCTTCTCCCCCTTGTTTTCATCTTTTTTTCCCGACGATGAGGGTTTTCTCTCCCTCGTCGTTCTTCCCCTGTTTTATCTCTCGTATTTCTTCCCCTCACCACCGCACACAGCCCACCATCACCTTCCTCCCACTTCTATATGCCCGCCACAACCTCTCCTACCCTTATGCTCTCGCGCCACCAACATCCCTACTTCACATTTTTCTTATTTGTAAATCTGCTAGCCGATTCATGTCAATGAATTTTGAGAGTTTCAATCGCGCATCCTCTGGATTTGAGATATCGCATTGGATGTATTCGATTGAGTTTAGGGTTTACGGTTGGGCGGTGGATGTATTCGATTAGCTGAATTAGGTTTAGGACTTAGGGTTGGATGGTGGTGGCCGGCACTGGATTGGGTTTAGGATATATGGTTTAGGATATAGGGTTGGCTGATGGCAAAGATGACGGTGAGCGGTGTTGCCGACGGCAGAGACGAGGCAATTAAGGGGAGAGGGTGGCAGAGACTAGTGTTTCCGATGTGGCGACAAGAATGAGAGGGGAGGGAGGAGGAACCACGAGGGGGAGGCACTGTGTATAGGACTTAGGATTGGCTGGTGATAGGCGACACTAGATTGGGTTTATGATTTAGGGTTGGCTGATGGCAAAGATGACAGTAAACGGTGGCCAACGACAGAGACGAGGCGGTTAAGGGGAGAGGGTGACAGAGGCTAGGGTTTCCGATGCGGCGACGGGGAGGGGGGAAGGAGGAACCGCGTGGGGAGGAGAGAGGGAGGAGGGTGGCGACGAGGGAGAGGAGAGGAGAGGGCGGCAAAGCACGACGCGCGGCAGAGAACAACGTCACGCAGAGAAAGACGACGGTGGAGGCGGAGCACGGTGGCGCTAGAGGCGAGTTATGAAGAAGAAATGAAAAAGAAATATTGTTTTTTCATAAGGGTATTTTTGTCATTTCATTTCCCAATATTACTTGAATTCATTTGGTCAATACTGGAATCATGTGATTTGGTTATATCGACACAAATTTTTTAAAAATTAGGATTAGACTGGCACATATGACAATACATTAGGGTTAAATTGGCAGTTTCTGAGACTGTGGGGTTATATTGACACTTTTAGCCTTAAAGTAAGGGTTATCAATGTATTTATCCTAAAATTTTATATTTAAAAATGTGCAATTTGTGATGGAACGGACAAAATTATAGTTAAATGCAATTTAATTAATTGGAATTGGAAAGAGTGAATTTTTTTGTAATGAATCAATAAAGTATTTATAATTTATTATTAGCGACATTTAAAAAATAATCATTCAAAGATATTGGAAAAAAAATACTCAACGGCGATTACAATGAGTGGAATTGACATCCAATCTAACTAACCTCTAGCAATAACTAACATATTGCAAAGATATTTAACTTATATGTCAACCAGACTGATCGTCTGTACTCTTACAAATCAGAGATCCAATAAAAAACTGTAACATCACTCTCAGAGATATTAACTTGTTTCCTACGAAAAATATGACCACTTGGCAAAGAGGAGCGTATCACACATCAATATCACTGCGCCAAACATGATCTTCTACAATTGTAATACCACTTGATCCAACTACGATCTATGTTGTCCAAACTGTAAATACCTTGAAAAATACAGATCTGACACAGATATAACGTATCCAAAATAATGGAAACCTCAAAGCAAAACCACAAGCGATATTACAAACACACAATCGGTAAAGCAGATCGAGAACAATACATCAATGTAAACAACTAAATCGGGTCATCATCTTGAATACAACGATCTAATCGATCAGGTCGAAAAACAAACTAATATGTGGAGATAAATCTCACACTTATTGAACAACAGAAACATAAATTAAAATAAGTTATTTTTCTCCATCTCTCCTAATGAAAATATAGAGAAAAAAAAGATTGAAGAAGAAGATGAGGCGGGGCGGTGCGGTGCGGTGCGGTGCGGTGCGGTGCGGTGCGGTGCGGTTTTTTATTTTTATTTTAAGGAGAACCCTTTTCGGAAGAGTATTATTAGCGACCATTTGAATAGCCGTCATTGAAGTTGGAATTATGGCATAGGAAGGAAATGAGAAGGAAGTTTGGCATTCGGAGACTTTATTAGCTTAGAGACAAAGATGCCTCTTTGAAATGTATCCATCAATTTATTGCTTTCACCGGTGCATAGGAATTAGGATGTCCGATTCATTCAATTTTATATTATTTTATTTTATTTTATTTTACATGGAAAAACAGTAAACTTACAAATGAGCAAGTCTGGGTTCGGCACCCAAAGCAAAGCCTATTGCATTTATCATTTAAGCACAAGGGAATAATGGTAACCCATCCATCTATCCATCCATTATTGTGGTACACTATGTCCAAATTGACATTTTGAAACGTAGAAATGGTAATACCTATGTTCCAATTCAAGCTGCACACTTTGACTTTCAACAGTTGACTCAAAAAATGTTTGATCCTTAATATATTTTATTAAGTGATAGAATGTAAAACCCACCAATAATTGTGGCTGTGTGTATTCATATATATACTGAGTACAAAGGGTATACAAGGCAGAATCAGATATTGAAAAGGGCATTAGATTGTTGCATTCGTGATGATCACTCAATTTAATTTTTCATGTCGATGTATTTTGTTCGACCTAATTTTACAGATCGTAGGTTTCTCTAGGAGGAGTCATGTTCTCAACTGTGTTTTTCAAGGTGTTTCCAGTTTTGACAACATCGATCGTGTTTTGGATCAAGTGGTGTTACAGTTGTTGAAGATCCCTGCATGACATAGTGATATTGATGCGTGGTACGCTCCTCTCTTCCAAGTGGTCATGATTTTCATGAGAAGCGAGTTAATATCCATGTTACAGATTTATTGGATCGTTATTCTGTAATAGAACGTACAGTTAGTCTGGTTGACATGTAATTTAAATATCTTTGCAATAGATTAGTTATTGCTAGAGGCTAGTTAGATTGGATGTCAATTTCATTCATTGTAATCGCCGTTGGGCATTTTCCCATCATCGTTGAATGATTTATTCAAAAGAAAATGATAACATTTTTCAAAGCATCAATTCAATTTGGCAAATGATTGCTAATTGTTAGCACACTACAACACAAAAACTCTATTAGGATGGTTAAAAGTTTCCCAGTAAATCTGTATTGGGATGCTTCCCGATTGGTTAATGTTTATTAGTTGTTAATGATTGTTCTATTTCATAATTGACGGTTAGATGTTAGTAGTTGACTATTTGATTTGGCTTATTTGACTAGATGTATATGTTAGATTTTTTTATATAAAAAATTACATACAATCAACTAAATTATATATAACCATCATACTCTATAGATAAGACTAATCTAAAAGACACCACCGTTTGAATATGTTGAAACCCATAGAAGTTTTGAAACTTCACCCATTTGAATAGTTAGGAACGCCCTTCGAAAAACACCTAGCTAATGCACTACTATCGAACCACCACCTTTGAGGTCAGAACCACCACAACCGCACCTTCATAGACCACCTGCAGACTGAGAAACCACAGCAGAAACCACCAACATAGTGTCACAACGCCGAGTAATCCCTAGCAGGAAATTGCTGTAATATTTACAATTCTTGTTAAAGTGTAACAGAACCTTGAACAGAGGGTAAATTAACCACTAAACAAAACCCACTTCAATGTTAGATGTTTAGCTTTGTATATCTTGTTTGATAAATAACGACAATTAGTTAATTACTACAAGAGCTAATTCAAAAAGTTGCTTTCAATTACCGTTTCATTTTAGTAAAAAAAATCACTTGCGCCAAAGACCCTCCAAAACAAACCAATTACACATATCCATATATTACAATAATATTAAGTATAAATACAAAAAAATAGAATAAACTCAAACTGTACAAAACAATTGCACGGCTAGTTTACTTTTATTGGTAAAAACAACTATAGAAGCCTAAATATTATAATTAAAAAGAAGAAAACCTTGACCATATTTTCTGACTAAACCGCATGATAATTACTGACATCAAGGATAAGTTTATTCAAAGCTTTCCACGAAGAACCACCGCCTTCTCCCATGGCGGCGCGTCCATTTCTCCCAACCTCCTTCATCTTCTTCCTCACCTCTTCCCCCTTCACCCCTCCCATAAGCTCCCTCACTCCCTTTTCTACCTCCGCCGCCACCACGAAGCCCCGCGCCGACCCATTCTCAGCCCAAATCCTGATCCCCGCCCCCACCTCCTCCACCACCTGCCGCGCGTTCAGGTGCTGCTCCGCCATCAGCGGCAGCGCCAGCATCGGAACTCCGGCGCAGATGCTCTCCGTCACCGAGTTCCACCCGCAGTGGCTCAGAAACCCTGTGATTCCCTCGTGCTCGAGAATCTCCACCTGATCCACCCATTCTCCGACGATCATCGCTCTGTCATCGTCAACGTTGTTGAAAAATCCGTTTGATTTTAACGTTTCCAGGACTTTTGGTTTTGTCACCCACAGGAAACTTGCACTGGATCCCTCTAGCCCTTCTGCGATTTCCGACAGCTGCTCCGGTGACAAATCCGCCTGAGTACCGAATGAAACGTACAAAACCGCCGCCCCGGCTGCCAGTTTCCGGTCAAGCCATGATCTCCACCTCGGCTGATATTCACTGTAACATGGAGCAATATAAATTACCCAATACTTTTATAAAAATAGTGAAATACGTGTACTACATGTGCTATTTCTATTATTATAATTTTATTTTCCTATTGAGAATATCCTTGTTAGACCGAGGTTAAACCAATCATGAAAAAGTTCATTTTAATCACATTTGAGATTAAATTATAATTATTTATACAATGTGATACATTTTAAAAAAACTCAAAGTTATAAGAACCTTGTTGCAATAAACAAAAACAAATCAGATTATTTCATTAGTTACATCAATTATAAATTGATCCCTCTAACGGTTAGTCGATCTAAAACAAAACTTTGTATTTTCTAATATATCGGGAAAAAACATCAATAGTCGCTCAATCTCAACTGTAATTTCATAGTTTGACTTTTGACAATTAATTCAAAAAATATTTGATCATTAATAACTTTAATTATGTACACAATTACAAATCATTAAAAGTTGATATGATGAAGATACACAAGCTATAAAAATGTAACATTACTAAACAAAATTATAATATTTATACTTATGTAACAATATAAATTTTCTGTAATTCAATATTATACTCACTCCGTTTCACTAAGAGTGATACACTTACTTTATTGCAATTTTTTTCAAATGATACACTTTCCATTTTTGGTAAGATTCCTTCAATATCATCCACTCATTCTACTTTTTACATTCTACATTCAATTTCAACCACTTATTTTTTTCACATTAATCGAAGAGGCTAGACCTATCACTCTTAGTGAAACAAAGGGAGTATGAAAAATTAAAGATTTTTTTTTTGTAATTCAATATTATATGAATTACCTCAATATATTATTTCTGGATCCACCTTCGTTCTCATGCCCAGGTTTCCCCAAACACAGAGGACCAACACACACGGCCTTGGGGAGATAGCACCTGTTCCAATACTCAGTATACGATGCTTCGAGTTCATCAAAGCTGTTCACAATCACACCATAGCTCTTCGACAGAGCAACAACCTGTTCGAACATGAAATCAACCCACGGCCCTTTCGGTTCGAGTTCGCTGAACACAGGGTCGAAGTCGTTCCTCGTCAAATTCAACCTCGGAAACTCCGGAGCTATCTGAAACGGCTGATCCGGCGAAGTCGTCAGCGCGTGCGGCCGCTGGTGGCCGAGGATCGTGTACATAACCATGGCGAAAGAGCTCATCCCGTAAAACCCGAACCGCGGGATCCCGAGCTTCTCCGCGCAGTCTTGAGTCCATCCGAGGAACGTGTCGGAAACTATGCATGTAGCCGCGGGTACGATATTTTCGAGGACTTTTTCGAACTCTGGGCGCATGAGCTTCGTGGAGGTTATGAAGTCCATGTAGAGGGACATGGATGGGAGTTTGTCGGAGCTTTCGACTCCAGGAGGGATGTTGGGATTTTCGGGGAAGGGGATTGCGATGACGGAGATTTTTGGGTCGTTGAGGGTAGCAATGATGTGTGTTTTGTTGGCCGGAGTGGTGATCACGGTCACCGGGACGTGGCGGCGGGAGAGGAGGCGGGCGAGGTAGAGGAGGGGGAGGGTGTGGCCTTTGGCCATGAAAGGGAAGATTATGAAATGTGTGGAAGTATTGGCCACCATTTTGAATTTTTGTTGTTGAAGATCCTTGTTTTTGACTTGGGATTTAGCTAGTTTTGATGAGGTATTTATAGGAGTAGTTTGCCCTGTACAAGTTTAAAATGCATCTTTTTAGTTGATTTTTCCAAATTGTACCTTAAATTTTATTTATTTTACTCTCCGTTCCTGCACGAAGTTCTTATCACCTTATCGAATGTATGAGTACTTATGCATGTTGATGTGTCGGGTAATGTGGATAATTGGAATGAATGAACCAAATTTCAGTCATAAATGTTAGCCCAAATAGGATAATAGTCAAATAAGAATATTTTATTGGACCGGACGAAAATGAAAGAATGAACCTTATGTTGAGACAGGGGAGTATATGTTACAATAACAATATGTGAAATGTTGTTAGATTATGTTTAAAAATGTTTTTTTCTTATACTACGTCCATTAGTAGTATACATATCTAAAGTTATCGGTTGTCAAATGTGAATTTAAAAAGTTGATAAAAAATGCAATTTTTAAGGAAATAATTTTCCTTTAGCAAAACATCTTCATATAAATTAATTCTATCAAGATATTTTCTGAAAATAAAATATTGATTTTTAATTGTAACCTACTCCATCCGTCCCACTATAAATTGCTTAATTATTTTTTGGAAGTCAAATTTTGTAAATTTTGACCTTATACATAAATTAATCTACATGTAATAAAAATAACATGTGAGATATTGTTAGATTATTCATCTTAACATCTATTTTCTAAATATCATTTTTTATGCGACACTATTATAGGTAATTAGAGATACTTACGGTCAAACTTGTTTACAGAACACCATAAAAAAGTAAATAAACAATTTGTAGTGGAACGGGGGAGTGTGTATTTTTAATTGTTCTTATTATTACTTCCACTTTTTTTTCCTATTAGTTGCATCCACAGCTGAAAATGATGTTATATGCATGGAGTACGAGAAATGAAAAAATTAGTATAACTTCTCCCCATAGGATATTGGAAGGGTTTTTTCTCCTTTTCTTTTTCCAACTTTTTACAAAACGAGATGGATTTGTTGTTTTTTCAGGGTGATTGAGTTATTGATACCTTTGAAAATTCTTAGCAGAAGCAGTGGTCTCATGAGTGTTTGAATGATTGAATCGGACTTTTATGTTATTTTATGGTATCTATTATCGGACATTTATGTGCGGCTCTTTGGGAGAGACGAATGAGATCAAGTGGCTATTTTTGGTAAACACATAATTAATGATAAGATTATTTGTTTTGTACCTATCTCATTCAAATATTCACAATTTATTAATTAATATAAGAATGCCTGACTACCGAATCTGTGTTTCGCTAGTTTTTATAAGTATTTGTAATTTTAAAAAAACATATTTTAATAAGAATAATAATTATTTATTTTAAAGAAAGAAAACTCATATCCTACTATTTTTTAATTTTAGATTTTTAAAAATTGATTTACATGTGCATGGCTAGGCCGGGAGTTGAAAATATATATAATCCTCATTTATGATGAAAATGAAAGGTAAACTGGGCTTTCCATTGACTTTTGATGGGTTGTTTTCAGGGGCCACCGTCAAATCGTACTCTCTGTCCCATCAAATTAGCATATTTACTTTTTCAAAGTTAAATTGGATAAACTTTGACTATTAATATAAATTAAGAGTTCGTCTCTTGAAAGACGGTATTTTCATAAATCATGGAAATACCAAGGTTTAAAGTGTAAATTAGAAGAAATTAAGATAATTTTTTGGGTTGTATGAACCGGGTTATAACATTTATTACTACTACACATTGCATAATAAAACTTTAATATTGCAACAAAGACCTTTTACCTTTTATTATTATAATTAAATCTCTTCTTTTCATAAGCCTATATAAAGACCGTATTTCCCAAAACTTTGCCATAAATATATATATATATATAATATCATGTGATATTGATGAATTCATCTTAACATATATTTTTAAATATTAATTTTTTATGCTAAATTGGTATATGTAGTTAGAGATATTGCCGGTTAAACATAATTTGAAAATTGTGAAAAATAAACATGTCAATTATGTTCAGACGGAGAGAGTATTTCTTAGAGCCATGCTGCATGTTGCATGCTACATGCTGCATGCTACATGCTGCCGCCATGTGCTTTTATTGTACACTCGATCAGTTTTTTCTTTTTAAATGAACAATACTTGGAGGGTTCCAATAAACATTTCACTTTTTTTTAAAGAAAAGCAAAAAATATGGGGAGAATTTTATTAGGTTCTCAAAGGCTATATGTAACTGTCGTTACATCAAAAGTGAGACTTAAAATCGTCCATTTGTACACCCTTAACTTATGATTGGTAAAATGTTTGCCTAGTCCAAGCGCTAACCAAAATAGTGATGTAGGAAATGTTGGTAGTGTTTCCGAATGTCACACCTCCACCTCCTGTGTCGATGTTGTTTATTCGGCC
Organism: Rubia tinctorum; assembly: GCA_032355605.1. Lineage (NCBI taxonomy): Eukaryota > Viridiplantae > Streptophyta > Magnoliopsida > Gentianales > Rubiaceae > Rubia > Rubia tinctorum. Next base: position 1,350,959 of record JAULKM010000012.1, on the reverse strand, counting down.
AGACTTCCAAAATTTCCTTAATCATGCTATAACGAAAGTTTGCAAAAAGATTCCATACTGAAAAGGAAAGTGGTTGCTTCCCCGTGTTGTAACCTGCTGCAAAGTATTTGAGTTTCAGTGTACTCTTGGCACCTTTTGTTCCCCATCTTTGTGATCCACGACTCCATATCAAAGTTCCCATTCTGAAGTCCAATGTTTCTCCCTTTTTGTGTTAATTTCTTGCACCACTGCACCATGCAATCTCTGGTATCAGTACAACAGGGCACCTGCTGCAATATCCCTGGTCCATGCTCCCTCATAAAGATCTGCGAAAAATTCAGTGAAAGCATGAGTAGCATCAATTTGCTCTAATATCTGGGATCTCTAACTTGTCTAGGTATAGAAGACCCTTAGCTTTTGTGTCAAGTTGTTGGAAATTAAAATCTCTCCTAGATGAAAAGCTGTCCTTCAAAAGATGAGCCATATAATCTGCCACCTTATTACCTTGTCTAAGTGTGTGTGTGATTGTTGTAGATTTGAGAAGACAGTGAATATCAAAGACCTGTTCATATATAGTCCAAGGTGACTTGTTTGGGTTCTTTATTATGTTAATAGCCATTAAACTATCTGATTCCATAGTAAAGCTATCCAAATTAAGTTGGGTAGCAACCTGAAATCCCAGTTTGATTGCTTTAACCTTTGCATGTAAAGCAAATGAAACCATTTCTAGCTTTATCACAGCCCTAATCATGTTCCCAATCTTATTTCTCACAACGACTCCCATACAACCTCTTCTTGTTGCTTTAGTCCACGAAGCATCAACATTAACTTTATATTCCTCCGTAGGAAGTAACCATCTGATTACCTGAAAGTAGGTCTCAGTTTTGGTTTTAAAGCCGGGGTGAATCCCAGTTTAAACCAGTGCAAGTCCTCAATGTTATTGCTATGGATAGGATGAGCATGAAATATTTGAAAAAAAAATCCCTTCTTATTGATTCTATGGCAGTAATCAAATGTGGAGGGTTATCATCATATAATTATTTATTCCTTATCTTCCACAGATTCCAACATATGAAAGCTGGAAGTAATATCAAAATACGGCCATGCAAATCCGTATCTCCCCTTGAAGTCCAGTAAAATGAGTGTCTATCAAATATAGTAGGGAGCTCAGGTGCTTTGGAACCAATTAAGTTCTCAAAAAGTTCCAAATAGAAACTGAGAAAGTGCAGGAGTTAAAGAAGTGTGTCATACTGTCGCAATTGTCACAGAAAGGGCATTTGGAGGCTAAGCTTATGTTCGAGTATGAAATTATGTCATCAAAAGGCAGAATAGAATTTGAAAGTTTCCACAAAAAGAAAGAGACTTTCCTGGGAATGTTTCTTTGCCAAACGTATTTCAAAATTCTGATTGGTCTTCTACCTTTTGATACCACTTGAAAAGCTTATTTGAAAGTGAAAATGCCATAAAGCTTATTTGAAAGTGAAAATGCCATCTTCAGCCGGTTTCCAAATCATCCTGTCTTTTCTTTCAATATTGATGGTTGCTTCATGTAGGACAATGAATATGTGAGTTGGAAAATCAGATAAAAATGGCAACAATGAACACTTATTTATCACAAAGTTAGATATGGAAAGTTCAGAAGGAAAGTCTTCCTTTAAAAGATGTTGGTAATCCATCAAGCTTCCAAAATTTGTCCAATTGGCCGTGAAGAAATTAGCCCTTCCTTCTCCATGGATAACTCTGACATGTGCTTCAGCCAGGGGATTGATATGACAAATCCTAAGCCAATTATGGGATATCCTTTTGCTAATAGGTAAGGACCATAAGAATTGGGACCATGGAGTAGTTCCATGTTGAAATTTCCACCACATTTTGAGTGAGAAAGTGTCTATTATGTCCTTGAAGTTTCTAAGTCCTAGACCATTTTGGTCTGTAGGGAAAAACGTTTTTAAGCTCCTCCAAACCTTTTTGTTTCATTTTCAGTCTCTCCCCATAGGAATGCTGTGATTTTCTTATTTAACAGCTCGATGATAGAATTTGGGGGCTTCAAAACAACCCACAAATATTGGGGAATAGAAAACATCACAGTTTTTATTAATACCAGTTTCCCAACCTAATTTAACCACTTGTTCTTCCAATTATCCATCAATGAATCACATTTCTCAAATAGGGATTGAAAGTATGTTGCCTTAG
>JAULKM010000012.1:1312719-1328517 GCA_032355605.1 Rubia tinctorum | reverse complement strand
TTCTCTTTTAATGGATTAGTAAATTAAAATTTTGAGCTAAAATATAATTGAGACAAGTGTATGATATAATAAATATTAAAAAAATTAGTGTTATGACGAAAAATGAATGAATATTCTTTTTGGAGGAAAATATAGAGTAAACCATTTGAGTAAATACACTGTAGTAATTATAAAAAACTACTGAATCGACCGAAAGATAGAGGAAACCATTGAAAGATAGAGGAAACGTGATTGAACTGATCAATCAAGCGCATTAAGTCCACGAATTATTATTCTCTTAACCCCTATGTCAAAATTCATCTTATACCGATACAAACTATTTGACCAAATTTGGATTTTTATACACTGAATAATTGAACTACTAGTAAGCTTAATTCTAAGACGACATTTTCTAATTTTATAAAATAATTTGTATATATTACCGCGAGTATTGACATGATTACTTTTTTACGATTTTCAATGATCGTTTTTGACCGTCAATATCTCTCACTACATACAACAATTCTGCATAAAAAGTTGATATTTGAAAGATAGATGTAAGATGAATTTAATAATATGTCACATGAAAATTTTATTATAAATACATTAGTTTATATTTTGGGTCAAAGTTTACCAAATTTAGCAAGGAAAAAATGAACATGTCAAAAATCGTGGGACAGGGTGAGTATAATTTAAGCATCCTATTTAAAATTAAATATTGTATAGACTAAATTAGACTTGCATAAAATGTATATGAAATATAAAAAAAATAAAACTATTAGATTTAAATTATAATAATTAATTTGAAAAAAATCTATAATTTTAAGATATAATATTTAAATTAAAATTAAAATGAATACTACTATTTACATTAAAATTTTAGTTATTGTGCTATAATTTTAATATACTTCATCCGGTTCTCTAAAATTGACTCCATTATTTTTGACACTTGGATTTAGAAAATATTGAATTAGTGGTGAAAATGTATTGAAAGAGTAAAAAGAAAATGACAAAGACTTGGGAAATAGCGTCTTTTAATATGTGTAGTAGTTATAAGTTTATGACCCGATTAATGTAACCAAAAAATTTATTTTGATTTTTTCTAATTTCTAATTTTTATTTTCCCATAAATTATGAAAAAATCATTTCTTTAAAAACAAACTAAAAAAAGTAAAAAAATGAGTCAATATCAGACCTCTCCACTGATGATGGTCGAACAACTTCAGCCGAAATCTAGTTGTGAGTGACATGGCCCACACCTTTGATTTTTAATAAGCGGCGGAACTCTTTAAAGCTGATTTAAAGCAATATTTAGTCTTCAAACAACAAAAATGAATAACAGTGTAATTTTGTAGGTGAAATTCCACTCAACTTAGGTTTTTTTTTATATTTTTTAAATTACCAACTTAGGTTGGATTAAAGAGGGTTGGTAACTGATAAGGTTTGAACGATACTTTAGATTTGATACGAAAAATTATGAAATAGTTTATGCAGTAGCAAGAGCATTCACTTGTTTTTTTTGCAAGAAAATAAAGCAAATTATTTACTGATGAAACCAAATTACTATACAACAATAAACTGAGTACAAATCACTTAAGTAAACATAAAATTATTTTAAATTCACTTTTAGAAAAGTTATATATTTATAAATCAAAATAAAGAGAGATACAGTAAAAAAACTATTTAATTAAACAAGCCAAACTTATCATTTATAATGAATGAAACACATTTAAATTTAAGTACTCCCTCCATTTTTTTCCTTCTATTTACGACATTATAGGTTTATGTGATTGGATTTAAGTGAAAAAAATGAATGAATAAAATTGAATGTAGAGAGTGAAAAGTAGAATGAGTGGATAAAATTGAAAGAATCTTGACAAAAATGAAAAGAGTGTCAAATAAAAGAAATCTATTTATAGTAAGTGTGTCATAAATAACAAAACAGAGAGAGTGAAACAATATTAATTTATTAATCTGAAGCCAACCTCTATATATACATGACTATTTCGAAACGATAATAGGAGTTTGAGTCCGTCTCTTGAAAGACGGTCTTTCCATGAGTCATGGAAAGACGGTCTTTCCATGGGTCATGGAAAGACCAAGGTTTAAAGTGTAAATTAGAAGAAATTAAGATAAAAGTTTTGGTTGCATGAATCGGGTTCTAAATTTTATAGTTCCTACATGTTGCATAATAAAATTTTAATATTACAACTAAGATTTTTTTCTTTTTATTATTGTAATTAAACCCCTATGGAAAAACGGCTTTCCTCAATATTTTGCAAAAAAAATCAGTTTTAATATGTTCCCATCATAAATATTTAAAACTTTCCACACCAAATAAATGTTAAATGATGTTGTTTTGGCATTTGATACGTCACCAAATAGACATCATTTTTACTTACCTGGGAACAATTCGCACATCATGTCCTGATGACACAATATTTACTACTCCTTCGGTGTCACAATGAATTTCCTAATTTGACTTTTAGAGTCAAACTGAACTAAATTCGACTATTAAATTCTCTTAGTATATATATAAAATTATTATTATGCGATATGGTTTTAACTTCATCATAGCATATCTTTTTTAACTAATATTTTTCAGAATTTTTTTTACATTCCCAAATATATATATATATATATATGTATATATTAGTAGTTAAAAATTGATGCAGTTGACTCTAAAAGTCAAAATAGAAATATCATTGTTGACAGATAGAGTATATCCTTACGAACAAAAATAATGATAAGATATTAATTCAAAGTCTAGTTTTTAAGGAGTTAATTTAGAAATGTTATCACTAATTACTTGAATGAAAATAATATATCATGGAATATAACGGGCATCGTATCTTTGAGATACGGTATAAATAATCTTACTGCATTTTCCCGCTTCTCCTTTTCTTTCTTTCCCTTTTGTTTTCGCGCTCTCCGCTTCTACAGTGTCTCTGAATAAAAAACGTAGCATAGCACCAAAGTAGCCAAAAATGCCTTCGGGAGGGTAGATTAGGAGTTGTTTGTACCTACCTAAAGCCATTGAGCCCGTAAAAAAAGGGGGAAAATGCTCAAATCTCCCACTCACAAAGAGGATCAGAGAGAGTATTTGAAATTCAAAATTTCCCCTCCGTTCCGATTCAAATTTCACCTTTTGACTTTTTATAGTTGATTTGAAAAATATTTAATCTTTAATATCTTTCATTAAAGATAATTGTAAAAATTTAATATCTTAAAAATATATGTTATAATGAATCTAACAATGTATCACACAATAGTATTTATACCTATATACCGATTCAATTTTAGGGTCAAAGTTAAGAAGTTCTGACTAAATGAATAGTTAAATTGCAGATTGAATTGAGACAGAGGAAGTACATTGTTTCATGTCAAGCTGTAATTTTAAGTATTTATTTAGTTGAATATTTAAATTTTAATTATAAAATAAAATTAGTGTGCAAGTAAGAAAATATCACGGACATTTTACAAGATCCATTATAATCCGTAACATAACTTTAAAATATTATTTTATATGAATGTTAATCATTTATATAAATAAACAAACATTTTTTCTTGAATTAATGCACCCATCTCTATAGTGCCTTATATTACCTCCACTTTCACCAAAGATAAAAGGTGAAGTCACTCACTTTCATAATCCCATCATTTCAACAACACGGATTGATTAGGAGATAAAATACGATAAATAATCACTTTCTGTTGTCCACGAAATGAAATTTTCACACTATAATTATCAAAAGAGCGATGATAAAGAGAGTGAAAATTCATAGTGAAACTTATAATGAATGATGTGGATGCTAGTAAAACACTGAATTATTAATCATTTGCCTTAAAATGTGCAATTCGTTAGGGATACATTTATTTTTATTATTATTGTCACATCAGTCATTGTGTGATTTCACTAAAATTTTCACTCTCTTTATCGTTACTTTTATCAAAAATCCAAATCCAAATCCAAAAAATTAAAAATATTTAACTACTTGACTGTTCACGTCAATGAGGTTACCTCCACTTCACCCAACCCAAGCGCCAACTCACACACACTCACGCACTAGTGGGTCGTATGAATGATACCATCGTGTGCGCCTCACAAAAATCCCATTCTCCCAAAACCAAAACCAAAAGGCCCCATAAAGTTCTCCCTCTGTCCTCCTCCTCCTCCTCCTCCTCCGCCCTTAGCTGTCGAACCACCACCATAAATTATGCTCTAATTAATGGACCATCAAATCCCACTCTCTCTAATCACCGCCACCGCCATGCGCTTTACCCATTTCAACAAGCCTCCAATTCCCAGAAAACTCCCTAAATAGCACCCACTTCCACACCATTGCTCACCCAGTGCCCAGATGGCCGCCGCCGTCATCCTCCTAGCCCTCCTCGTAGCCTGCGCCGCCGTGCTCCCGCCGTCCACTGCGGATCCCAACGACGAAAACTGCCTCTCCCACCTGCGAGACTCTCTCCAGGACCCGTTGAACAAGCTCGAGAATTGGACCAGAACCACCTTCGCCAACCCCTGCCAAGGCTTCACGTCGTTCCTCACCGGCGCCACCTGCAACAACGGCCGTATTTACAAGCTTGCCCTTCCCAACCTCTCGCTGAAGGGAACGATCTCGCCGAACATCTCCAGCTGCACCAATCTTCAGACTCTCGACCTCTCCTCCAACTCCATCTCCGGAAACATCCCGCCGGACATCCAGTTTCTGGTCAACCTCGCCGTCCTCAACCTCTCCGCCAACAGTCTCACCGGCGCCATCCCGCAGCAGCTCGCCTTCTGTGCCTACCTCAACGTCATCGACCTCCACGACAACCAAATCTCCGGCCTCATCCCTCAGCAGCTGGGGCTGCTCTCCCGGCTCTCCGTTTTCGACGTGTCGAATAATAAGCTCTCCGGCCCGATTCCCGCGGCGCTGGGGAACCGGAGCGGGAGCCTGCCCAAGTTCAATGCGAGCTCCTACGAGGGGAATAAGGATCTGTACGGGTACCCTTTGCCGCCGATGAAGACCAAAGGGCTTTCGGTACTGTCGATCGTCGGGATCGGGCTCGGGAGCGGGCTTTTGAGCTTGATGCTGAGCTTCACCGCCGTCTGTGTGTGGCTCAAAATTTCCGACCAGAAAATGACCGCTGCCGAGGAAGGCAAGATCAGCCAACTCATGCCGGATTATTAGTCAACTCGAAAATGGTACTAAAATTCTTTATTGGTCTAAATACATCTTCTTTTTTTCTCATCGCTAATTTTGCTATGTGATTGAATTCCATAGTTCACTTCACATGTTTGTATGTACTCATTTAGTTCGCGCCGTGATTTTAGCGTTAGGCTAAACTCATTCCGGCGGTATGTATCGTGTTTGTATATGAAGAGTGTTTATTAGTGTGGAGTGTGATTGTTTGTAATCTTTAGATGCAATTTTGGCTTACTTTCCGTTAGAGTCCCACATCGGTGGTTGACAGAGTTATTACTCAATATATAAGATCATGGGTCACCCCTATATAGTACAAATTGGTTTTATGATAGGAGTCCATGATTCTAATACTTTCTTCCTCCTCTAAATTTAACCCAGTTATTCTATAGAATTTTAGAGTTCTTCAATGTGCCATACTCCTACAGCCGTCTCCGTTTCGCACTTATTTTTTCACGATTTTCAACGATCATATTTGACCATCTATATCTTCAGTAAATGTAAAAAAGTTGCATAAAAATTTAATATTTAGAAAATATATGTTAAGATATTAATTGATATTAGGAGTCACAGTTTATTAAATTTGATTTTAAATAAATAAATAAACCAAAACTGGTGAGACGGAGAAAATAGATAGCACTACCAAATTGGTTTACCTGCAAACACTTATCGGCTTAGTAATTCGAGTCCTGGCTAATTTGAATGAAAATGATATATCTCGCCCTCAAGAGTCAAGGCCAAGAGCGATAAGAAATTAAATCACAACATTCAAGTAACACCATAATTGACGATGAGTTTATTGAGGTGTTTAAGAATCAGTCATCTGATAATCTTTTCCCATGTACAACTGCTTAGACCCAAACCTCCGATCACTACAGTACTTGATCAGGTACTTAAGTCACTTAGTTAATCACGCGAGTGTAAATTTTTGTTAATTACACAAACTATTAATTGTAATTATAATTATAATTATCTAATCGTCGAAATGTTTGAATATTCAAATCAGTAATGGTTTCTTGTGAACATTACACGTGAATATTCTCTCAGTGCAAGTTTCCTAACAAATGTAGTTAAAGGAACATCGATATTCACTCCATCCGTTCCAATATTAGCGACACGATTGCTTTTTTCAGTTAAATTTAATAATCTTTAACCTTAAACAAAAATGAATACTATCATATGAGATTTTATCATATTCATATTAATATCTATTTTTATGCAAAATTATTATATATAACTATTGAAGACTATAAAAATAATAATTATGTTAATAATTTTGAGATGGAAGAAATATAGTAATTTAACTCTTTATCAATCTTAGTGTGAGACTAGTAATTATTAAAACGTTGGATAGTATCATCTTTTGCTTTTAAAAAATTGATTTAATACTTAATTTTCTCTAAAACGAAATGGAGGGTGCAATTAGGGCAGGAGCCAGTAGGGGCACCGCCTGCGTACGGATAATGAGTAGAAAGACACCGAATATGGCAGAAGTTGTCTACCTAGTCGATCAAATAAAATAAAGGCCGTTAAGGTTGGAATTCGGAAACATTCCAGCTGATCGGTTCTGTTTTGTCTAAATTATTAGTACATCATCTAAATTACATGCTTAATCGTGTTGTTTTAATGTGACTTAAGAGCGACTGATTGTCATTCATATGTATTGTAGTTCCTCTAGAGTGGTTTATTTATTTTGATTTTGATAACTTTGAACTTTTACGCTCGAAGTCATAGAAGAAAATAATGAATAAAAATAACTTCAGTTTTACATACTGCCCCGTCCCAGTTTAAATTGCCCAACAATTATTATCACGTTGTTCAAGAAATATGTTTGAAAGTTAATATGTTCATTCGCGTACAATAACGGCAAATAAAAATTTGATATTTATAAACGACTTGTTACAACGAATTCAACAATACCACATATTCCCTTCGTTTTTCTATTTATGACACCATAGATTCAATTGCTTGGATTTATGTGAAGGAAATTGAATGTAGAGAGTAAAAAGTAAAATGAGTGGAATCTTGCCAAAAATGAAAAGAATGTCAAATAAAAGAAAACATCAATTTATAGTAAGTGTGTCATAAATAACAGAAAGTTTGATAATATTATTGCTCATATATCTATTCAAATATGGGAGTCAAACTTTGATAGAAAATTATGGTAGAAAATCAACTATGCAATATAAGTTGGAACGGAGGGAGTACCCTGTATATCAAATGAGACCATTCCATTAAACATCTTTTGAAAAATAAAAAACACTTTAAATTTGCTTTATATTTCACTTTCACAATCCTTCCAGTTCAACGTTATGATTGATGTACATATTTTTTTAGTATTTATAAACTTTTCAATAAAAAAACATACTGTATCCATTAAAATTAATTAATCATATATTTAACCACTAAATTATAACTGAATGCTTTAAGTGGTCTGATTACATATAGGTGCCTTTTGAAGGTCCAACATCATTGGCATTAACTTTCATTCCTTTGGATGAGATAAATAAACTAATATTGAGTTGATCACCTATTTATGTTAATTTGTTTACTTGTATCCAAATCATAAAACAATAGTAGTAGCATAATTTTATTAATACTAATACACAAACACAAACACAAACCCAAACACAATATAAGTTGTAAAAATAATGGAACTTTGTTTAGTAAATAATAATTAATCTTAAATATAATAACATTATTTTATAAAATACCGATCCAAATGTACAACCTTTCAAATACATCAGCAAGTAGGATGAACTGTCAAAGTTTACTTTGTAGTAGAACTAGATCCTCCTTATTTCCTCATCCAACTATTTTTATAACTACTAATGTCAAAATGATGAAATATCCATAGTGATAGACTTTGACGATCAAAGGATTCAATGTTGAACCTTTCAATGCTCCCATCTTTAACATTATAAATCACCATATCCTTACCACAACCTCCGTCCCACTCCTGACTGTGGGAGTAAGGTTGATACGAGCATCCGTGAAATAGATGCAGTTGAGTTTGAGTACGCCTGGAAACTCAGTAGCATCAACGACGATTGCATCATTATCACTTAAAAACAGTGCATCTTTACCCAAATCATTCATTTCCTTAAATTCACCTTTCACTAGGTCTACTCGCATCACTCCAAAATGATTATGCCCTACACCTTTATAGCCTTCAAGCTAAGTATTATTGCTCGTAACTAACAATAACTCGTCATCTGTTGATGCCACCATATAATGATCCCAAGAACTACAAAAATAGATAAGATCATTACCTACTTTTGCAACCCGTTGGGGTTTCATGAGATTAATTTCCTGAAAATCTCATATTCGACAAGGCCATCACTATTCAGTGAATACATTTTTCCACTGCAGTACACGAGGTGTGTGGGTGGTGATAGAGGTGGATCTAACGCCATCCACTTCTTGTCGTTATTCCTCCAAAATCCAAAATCATGATTCAACCTCACTAATAACGTGAAATTTGAGGTCTCGGATGGATTAGCCGTTAGTATGGCTCGGTGTATGAAGTAAAACCTAGGATCAAGATAGTATCCCTCTCGCAGTGGAAATGTTTTAAAGTTGGGTAGCTCGATTCTCGCAGAGGAAAAAGGTTTCAACAAACCAACCACACTTGTAAATATCATTGAGTCAACTTTTTACAGTTACTACAATGTACAGTGTATTTAGTCGGATGTTTCAGAGCATCTGCAATTCAAAGAGCATCATCTGCAAATATATAATCATGTACCTGAAGATGCTAGAGCGAGAATCCATCCAAATCCAAATTCGACATCCGTGCATCTTTTACCCTTGGCCGCAGGAAGAGGTATTCTCGTACAAATCCTGTGCTTGGACAAGATATAGAATTCGCATTCATATCTGTCATCTTTCTCACCAAGCATAAGAAGGGGTACTTTACACACAAACTTATCTTTAGTGGCGGCGGCGGCTCGCCAAGAGGTACAACCCCCTCGAAACGCCATGAAATCCTCCATTGTCGTCAACAACCTGCTATATGCCCCCACAGATCCGTTGGGAAGTCCGACCAATCGACCACGAAATCCATATCCCCAATTTTGTTCTGCGTCCAAAATAAAAATCAGGCACAATTAGGATTTTTTGCACGTTGATTAATCACAATGAAATTTATAGATTAGAGAAAGACACGTACCAGGAGAACAATTATGTGCAAACAATTGTCGGAAGCCGACGTCCTGATGAAAAAGCTCATGCAAAGATATAACAATTAATAAATAGGCAGCAAAAGGGAAGAAAATGGGGTATTGAAGCATTTACCTGTTGGAATTGGAATTGGAATTGGAATTGGATTTCACACACGGTTATTGCTATTCTTTTCTTCATTTTTCTTCAGATTTGGGTTTCGCCATTGTTTGATTTGTTGGAGATTTTAACCTCGAACACACATTATCAAGATTAAAACATCTCTTAGTCTCGCAATAACGATCAAAGTACAATCAACCAACCAAACTAACAAAGAAAATAAACAACACACCGATTTTACGTGGAAACCCAAATCGGGAGAAAATCGCGGAATTCAAACGATTCCAATCCACTAGAAAATAAAAAGAGCCTTACAAAACATGTTCTTATCACTCAACATACAATGTATCACAATTCGCTCAAACTAACTCTAATCTACCAAACCCTCAAACAAACAAACTAATCCCCTTCTTCACAGGAAGAACACTTAGAAAAGTTTTTCCTCTCTAACTATCTCTTTTAACGTGGTGACTACTATAATAGCACAACATGTCTATTTATACTAAACACACCCTTAATCCCTAAGTCTAATGTTATTGGGCCTAAACTCTTATAATCCATCAAAGATTAAACACTAACTCAAATACTAAATTTATTTTGATTTTGAGGAGAAACTCATCAAAGATTGTCGAAACGTTATTCATCGGCGTCATACGGTTTATTTCGCGATTTAATTATGGTTGATGGGTTTTCTCTGGCGACATGTAGAAGCGAGTTTTCCCAGAATCTGAACCACAATTTTTTCTTGTTGGACAAGTAACAAAAGCATGTAAATATTAGGATATGAGAACACGAAAGATGAAGTCATCAAGATGTCGTTGTTGGAAAATATGTTGAGTTCGTCAACTTTTGGGCTCCGTTTTGATTAGTACTCGAAATGAATTGGATCCAGTGGATGACATTTTTGGATTCTACATAGCGAGTACTATAAAAATTGGTTACTCGAACACTCAAAACGGATTAAGAGTGAATGAGATATTGATATCGAAAGATTCACTTTTGGAAGAGGAAAATGTGCGAAAATGCATGTCTTGAAACTTTGTCCCGCATGGGAAAAAAAAAGAGCTTGTGACTAGTATATAAGTTGGGAAGCTTTCTTCCTAGTTCAAATGTGGTTACAAGCTTATGCTCCAACCTCTACGCGCAGGGGGGTGCAAATCCAACCGAATTGGGCTTGGTTCAGAACTGACTTGTGTGTGCGCGCAACCTGCGTACACGAATGCAGCAGCCGATCCTAACTGTCACGTAGGGCCTGGTTTTGCACCCGATAGGCAATTTTCCTTTTTATTTTGGACGCCCAAACCGTGTGAATTAATTATGGTAATTCTTTCGGATAGAATTTCGTGTGAATTAATTATGGTAAAATCGTGTGAAATTCTTTTGGATAGAATTTCGTTTTCCAACAACTTATGATGAGATAATTTCGAATCGATCAGAATTAATTAGAGATATTGACGTTATCTTTGATTGATAATCAGATCAAATCGTTTCTCAGATTAGGGTTTAGGGTCTCACCTCTATAAATAGGCCGTCTAGGACCCAGAAAATCCAGCACCACTCGAGTTATTCTTTCTCTGTCTCTCGAGTCCTTCTCGTCTTTTTCTGTCCCAATTCCTGTCGTCCTTCTGTCAGCCGGGTGATGGTGCTTTCGAGCATAGCGTGAATCCGAGGTAACTCTTATGTGTTTATGGTGTTGCCTTCGGTGGTTTTATCTTGAGGAACAATGCCCATCTGGGGCTAATTCGTTTCAAGGGCAGCAAACGTTGTTCGTGACTCCACATTTCTGTGATTGCATGTAATTGTGTTACTGCTTTCTCTAAATCGCATGTCTTATTGCTTTCAATTAATTCGTATTTTAATTAAGCATGACACTGCAATGCATGATCGATTAATACAATTATTCTTTTCATGCATGATTGTTGGCAATTTTATTTTTGAGTTTTAATCAAATTGTTGTATATCCAATGTTATGTGCAACAGTCGTTCACATAGAGAGTTAGATAAGTCAGTTAATATTGAGTTGACATTATATTCCAACTAAGAACATATAATTGTGTGGTAAAATTTTGTGAAAGACTGTATTTTCTTAAGCATATGAAAATATGGACTTGAACTAGAATTATAGACTAGTAAAAGGTTTTAGTTGCAATATTAAAATTTTATTATGCAGCGTACAATAGTTATAAGCTTATGACCTGATTAATGCAATCCAAAAAAATTATATTGATTTCTTCTAATTTGCCGTTTAAATTTTGGTATTTTCATAATTTATGAAAAGATTGTATTTTAAGAGACGGACTCTATAATTATAAGTAAAGGTGGCGTGTTTTGGTTAATGGGCCTAATGCACGAAAATTGAATTTCTTTGATCGAAGGTGATCTCATTCTCCTTAATTTTCAGATCGTTACATATTTGTGCTAGATTTAGGCCGCACAACCTCTACCTAACAACTATAACAGATCTATTACAATTAACTTTAACATGAACACGTTCTTTGACTCACACACTGTGGGGTGAGTCTCCCACTACTCGATATATCATGAGGTCCAAGCCCATACAAGCAATCTGCTACTCGGTCTTCGATTTTCGTTTTCACCGGGTTGTAACATCTCTGTGGTTTACAGTATCAATTGAAGAGGCTGCATCTGAATTTCTCCAACTAGCGGTGGAGAGTGTTTGTTGAAGAAGTTTTGAGAGCATGTCAGTTTTAATTTGAAGCAGTTCGGTACTGGTTAATCCCCACCGGGCTGCCACAACTCCGTAGTTCTAGTATTGAGTACCGTTTTGGAGAATGTCGCTGGATTTCTCCAATCAGCAGCGGGGAAAACCTAAGTCTCACCAGAGTCGTGAGAGCACCAACATCACACCTAGAAAGTAAAAACATAAAAAGCAACTAAAAACAAACTTAACCTAACCCCTTTTTTCGTCCAGGGAAGTCAAACTTCATCGCAATTCTCCTATCACCCACAAGTAAGTGTCGACTTAGAAGCACTGCCCTCCAAACCCGCTGCAGATGTGGTGCTGCCAGTTAGTGGGGATTCCCTTGTGCCTCAAAAAGTTATGTTCGTCAAATACCTATTACTGCAGAAAGATATGTTTGTCAAATACCTACTAGTGCAGGATGATATGTTTTTCTATTTTTCATCTAGTTAGATCATGTACCCGTCACAGGATGATCTATTTTGACTATTACCCGTAATCTTTTACCACTGCTAACACCAATTGTATCATCTCTCCGCCAAAAAATGCATTTTATTCATAGAGTAGAACGTGTAAAAACAAAGCGAAATAAGAGCACGTAGCGTGTGAGAGAGAAAAGAAGGAAATTAAAGATAACAATAAAATGTACAATTCACACCGAAAGCAAAGGGGTTAGTCAAAATATGCTTTTAAATCCTATGATTAATATTTGGTCGGAGAATGGTGGATGTAATGGCCTTTTACTTTTATAGGCCCTTACTCTGTCACTATTCACTCCGTGAACTCGTGAAGTGATCTTGATTTACTATGAACTACTAAATTAGTAAAAAAAAATTATAGATAATGTAAAAAGGTGACAATATAACCCTTGATTTGGCTGACTTTGTAGTCAACCATTATATGGCCGAAATTAGGTGAAATGACGAATTTGTCCATGAGTTAAAAAAATGCCAAACTTTTCTTCCTATTCCAATTTTGCTCCTTTCTTCCCGATTTTCCACCATTCTTCCCCTTTCTTCTTGCAAACTTTTCCTCCCTTACAATGCCTTCGAAATCAAAGCACCAGTGTCGTGGTGGCGAGCACAGTGGTATCGGGGTGGCAAGCATGGCGACATCGTGGTGACGAGTAAGCAACTTTGTGGTGGCGAGCACAATGGCGGGGAGTACTGAGCTGCCATGACGATGTTTGACAATTGGGGTGTTCGACGGTGGTGGTTAGTAATAAGCTACTCACAACGATGTTCGACGGGGTTTGATTTCTACGGCGAATCGGTGGCGAGGGCTAGGTTTTCGTTGGTGGCGAAGACGGAGAATCGATGACGAGAGCTAGGGTTTTCGTTGGTGGTAGAGGGTTAGGGTGTTCGACGAAGGGTTTGATTTCGACCGCGATTTGGTGGCGAGAGCTAGGGTTTTCTTTGGTGGCAGTGGTCGGGGAGCGCAGCGGCGGCGGCGAGGGCGGGGGTGGGGAATTGGTAGGGGAGGGGGTGAGATACGACGGCGGGGCTGTGGATAGGGTAGCTTGCAGGCGGCGACATAGGAGAAAAGAAAACATATGGGTGGCAGCGATCGAGAAGGAAGAGATTGGGAGGGGTGGCATATCGGCGTTTCCATCGGCGGTGTCAGTGGCATTTTTCGACGGCGAAGGAGCATCAACAAGAAGATTGTGGGTAAGAGTATTTCCATCATTCACTAATTGTCATTACTTGAAATGATAGGTCAACGTCGGAATCCGGGAGTTTGGCTATATCGGTACAAAGTTTTCAAAAGTTAAGATTAATTTGACACATACAATGATTAATTAGGATTAAACTGATACTTTTTGAGATAACACTTTCAGTCTAAAGTCAGGTTTATAAATGTATTTATCCCAAAATTATATTCAACCATAATCTCGTTTGATTATGAATATAAATTATTAGTGTTTTTAAAAATATATTTGATAATTTATCTTTGGCAAAATTATGTGAGTTGCGATCCCAAACTAATTTTGTACTCCCTCTGTTTTTCGATGTTTGGCACCATAGGTTTAGTTGTTGTTATTTTTGCAAGTGGAAATGTGTGGTAATAATTGAGTGAGAAGAGTAAAAAGTTTAATGGGTGGTTGAGAATAGTGTACATTTTGTCATAAAAGGAAATGTGACAATCTTAGAAAAACATATGAAAATAGTAAGCGTGCAAAATTTAAGAAAACAGAGGGAGTATTTCTTTTTCACCACCAACGTAAACATTAGTGATCAACAAAAGGCGTGGAAATACACCCAACCTCCATTTCACGCCTCCGGAAACTCACAAAATCGGGCGGGGCCCCGCCCGAAATGAAACTCGATCTCCGTCATCCCCGCACAACCTAAACCCCTCCTAAACCCCTACCAATTCCATCCAATACACAGAGGAAATTCTGAAACCCTAAATCTGTCATCCGAACGGCGATGGAGAGAAATGAAAGTGGAATTGAAAAATCACCATCAGAAGGCGAAGGGAAAGTTCTAGAAGAACCGAAGGAGAAGACATTCGCAGAGTTGGGATTAGACCCTCGCCTAGTTCGCGCCCTAAGCAAGAAAAACCTCGAAAAGCCTACTCGTATTCAGGATGCCGCGATTCCGCTCATTCTGGTACAAATCATCAATCGTGTGTGTGCTTTTGGTGAGTTGTATGTGTTTTTTCAGCTCAATGTTTGGTTTAATTGTCGTAGGAAGGGAAAGATGTGGTGGCTCGAGCTAAGACTGGTTCTGGAAAGACCTTTGCCTATCTTCTTCCTCTACTGCAGAAGCTTTTTCATGAGAGCGGCGCGTCCCAAAATAATCAAGCTCCCAGTGCTTTCATTTTAGTCCCCACCCGTGAATTGTGCCAACAAGTATGCAATGATACCAGCATTTGGATGATAAGCTGATATTTTCTATACCTAATAATTGTTAGTCTGCTATATTGTAGGTTTATTCAGAGGTGATGTCGCTGATTGAGCTGTGTAGAGTGCAACTGAAAGTTGTGCAGTTGACTAGCGGCATGTCGAATTCTGATTTGGTTGGTATTGCATTTTTTCCCGAGGGCGGATTTTTTGATTTTAAGTATCTTGTGTTTCTGAGATATCCTTGCAATCTTGTAGAAAACAGCATTGGCTGGTCCTCCGAATATTCTTGTTTCCACGCCTGCTTGTGTTCACACTTGTTTCTCGAATGGCATACTACTGCCCAAAGCTGTAGAAGATTCCCTCTCCATTCTTGTCCTGGATGAGGTATGAATTTATAAGATTGGAAATGTTTACCAGTGTTGTGAACTTATTTTTCCATTATATGGTCCGTATTAGCTTATAGCTACTGGTTTTAGGACAAGATGTGTGTATTTGCATCTGTACTCGATATGGCATCAGAGATTCATGTTTTTTCCCCGGCTTTTGATATCAGGCAGACCTCCTTTTGTCGTATGGCTATGAAGATGATCTTCAAGCTCTTACATCTCACGTCCCCAAACGCTGTCAATGTCTTCTCATGTCTGCTACCTCCAGGTATTTGTCTGGCTTTGCAATTTTTTATTATACAGATTCTGCATGCGTATGAATTGTGAGACATTGTGAACTACTAGAGGAACTTATTTCGTGCAAGATCATCGGTTTCTGTATGCATAAAAATTATTAAAAAATTATGCATC
>JAULKM010000012.1:1298596-1312619 GCA_032355605.1 Rubia tinctorum | reverse complement strand
GCCGGTCAATGCCGGAATAGTGTCAAAAGGTTATATCGGCACATTTGATGCAAAATTTAGGGTTACAATAGCACTTTCAAATTTTACAGGGTTATATTGGCACTTTTGTGAAATAATAGGGTAATTTTTGTATTTTGCCCATTTAAAATTTTAAAGTTATGGTGTATTATCGCTACTCCCTCCGTTCATTAATGTTTGACACACTTTTTAACTCTATTTTCTCAAGACATGTTTGACCATTGATAACTTTTACTACATATGTTAATATTATGTAAAATTTTAATATTTGAAAAGTACATGTTATGAAGAATCCAACGATACCTCACGTGATAATATTACTATTTATATATTACATGAAATTTATGGTCAAATGTTACATGAAAAAACTGATTAAAAAGTGTATCAAACTTATATGAGCGGAGGGAGTATTAAAAATTCTGTAAATATTACAAGTGTGCCATCGGAGAGAGAATCATATAATCACCGTCAAAGCAACACGTTTTTTGTCATTTTACAGAGAGACTGGGACGTGAAAGAGCTCCGTTCGACATTGTCGTCCTCAAAGTAACCACAAATTCACACAACGGCCACAATTCACCCCACAAAAATGCAGTCACTCCCTATAAATGGCCACCTTTCCTTCACCCTCACTTAGCCTTTCAACAGCACCGCTCCATCCTCCCCAACAACATCGCCTGAGATTTCTCCGGCCGCCGTCACTGACCCCATCGCCGTTGACATTGCCCGACCCGGATAGAAGGAGAACCCGGACCCGGGATCTCCCTTCCGGAAAACCCGCTTCTGTTTTTGGCAGAAACAAAGGGTTTACGGCAATGATGATGACGATGGTTGTTGATGACAGATACATTTCCGGGACTTTCTTGGCCACGGTGTTCTTCGGCCTCTCTCTCTTCTGCATTCTCCGCATTTGGCGGAAACAACAGAATGCTGAATTCCCCGGGTCGGGTAGTCGGGGAGATCATGAGAAGGCTTCTGGGTGCGATTCGGGGATAGATGTCATCATCGTCGGCGCCGGTGTTGCCGGCGCCGCCTTAGCCCACACCCTTGGGAAGGTTTGTATTCTTAATTTTTTTTAACGGCTAGATTGCACTCGCAAACATTACATGATATATCTTGTTTGGGTGTTTAATTAATAATTCCCCGTAAACGTTTGAATCGTTGTTTTTACTGATGTGCATTGACCGGAAAGAAGAATGGCATGATCATGATGTTAATTTTCCCGGGAAATTTGAACCATTGCATCATACTTGTGTTCTTAGAATTTTTTATCTAAGATTATGGATTACCTCTACCTCTACCTGACTCTAATATGGTAGTCCTATCAGAATTCAAGGTTGGTCTGATGGACATATATTCTTATTGTTTGGCCCGTGACATATACTGCTTCACAAGTCCCACAATTGGTTTATGACAGTAGTCTATGACTCTGAACCCGGGAAATTTGTATCATTGCATAATACGTGTGTCCTGATAGCCTCAAACGTTAGGGTAATGAGTAGAAACGTTATTATTATTGCTTTGTGGTGTAGGATGGACGGAGAGTTCAGGTGATTGAAAGAGATTTGACAGAGCCTGATCGGATTGTGGGCGAGCTACTACAACCTGGGGGATACCTCAAGCTGATCGAGCTGGGACTAGAAGGCATGTCTGCATTTTTCAATCACTTACTTTAAGCCTTTTGTTGTTTGGAAGCTTAGTATTATTGTTAAGAGTCCCACATGTGAAGGACAGAGCTATAACTTAATAAGATCACGAGTCACCGTTATAATATAACAAATTAGTTATATGATAAAAGCTCCCGACCCTAATATGGTAGCAGATCTCAAAGTTGGCTTGGTTGGCCAGTGATCCCTTTCTAACCACGTTTGGGTCACCTCTATGTAGAAGTAGAACCAATTGGTTTTATGAGAAATGCCATGATTCTAATAATTACCTTGTTGATGCAGATTGTGTTGACCAAATCGACGCTCAGCGGGTGTTCGGGTATGCTCTTTTCAAGGATGGTAAAAGCACGAGAGTTTCTTATCCATTGGAGAACTTGCATTCGGATGTTGCTGGTAGAAGCTTTCACAATGGCCGATTCGTTCAGAGGATGAGAGAAAAAGCAGCCAGTCTTCCCAAGTATGGAATCAAATTTATAAGCAACTTTGCATATCATTGTTTTCTTGATGCTTATCATTTTCATTGATCAAATTTTCATCAGCGTTCGACTGGAGCAAGGCACTGTAACATCTCTGATAGAAGACAATGGAACTATACAAGGCATCCAGTACAAGACTAAGACAGGCGAACAGCTTAAAAGTTATGCGCCTCTTACCATAGTCTGCGACGGATGCTTTTCAAATTTGCGCAAAACTCTTTGTACCCCTAAGGTAAGATAACGATAAAGCACGCTTAATGGTAGTTTACTTAGCTTTTGAGCTTGATGCCTGTTTTGGCATGTAGGTGGAGGTCCCTTCTTGCTTTGTTGGTTTGGTGTTGGACAACTGCCAACTTCCATTCCCGAACCATGGGCATGTCATCCTCGCAGATCCATCTCCCATCTTGTTTTATCAGATCAGCAGTACCGAGACTCGTTGCTTAGTTGATGTACCGGGGCAAAAACTTCCATCCATTGCTGATGGTGAAATGTCAAAGTATTTGAAGACTGTGGTGGCTCCTCAGGTAACACCGGTCAAATTCTGTCTGATACCATGATAGAATGAAAACTCACACTGATAGGTGGCTCTTGTTGCTTGATTTAGCTTCCGCCAGAAGTACTTGATGCCTTCATCGCGGCCATTGACAAGGGAAACATCAAAACAATGCCAAACAGAAGCATGCCGGCTGCCCCTCACCCAACCGCAGGAGCATTACTAATGGGAGACGCTTTCAACATGCGTCACCCTTTGACAGGTGGAGGAATGACGGTTGCCCTTTCAGACATTGTCGTGCTACGCGATTTGCTCAAGCCCTTGCCCGACCTTAACGATTCAGACGCACTTTGCAAATACCTCGAGTCCTTCTACACGCTGCGAAAGGTAAACCTAAAACATTTCAAATTCTTTCGAGAGTATTGAAACTGATGGTTTTTGGCTATGCAGCCCGTGGCATCCACGATCAATACCCTCGCGGGCGCCCTTTACAAGGTTTTCTGTGCTTCTCCTGATCAAGCGAAGAATGAAATGAGACAAGCATGCTTCGATTATCTGAGCCTGTGTGGAGTTTGTTCCAATGGACAGATAGCTTTGCTCTCGGGTCTAAATCCGCGCCCATTGAGCTTGGTTCTCCATTTCTTCGCTGTTGCAGTCTATGGAGTCGGGCGTTTATTGACGCCATTTCCATCTCCCAGAAGGTTGTGGCTTGGAGCCAGGTTGATCTCGGGTGCATCGAGTATTATCTTCCCCATTATTAAGGCTGAAGGAGTGAGGCAAATGTTCTTCCCCGCTCTTTACAGAACCACTCGTCCTAAACAATGATCTGCCATTTAGATACAAGGAGGTGTCTGTAGAAATGTAGACTAGTTTCAAAGCTCGGAGTTCGATTTAGTCTGTTCTCTGTACAAAAACTGTTGATCCTCAATTAGATAGAAAAGTTTCCTAAAAACTAGACCTCGTTGATAACATTTTCTGGTGTTTTACATTAGGAAGCCAAGTTTTCTAGTTAGTACTCGGAAAATTTTCTTATGAAACATGTTCGAAGCTGCAATTTTGATTTTTTTAAGCTGCAATTTTGATATTTGTTGGTCTCCACATGCTTATTTGGGAAGGAATTGAGAACTCTCTAAAGTCAAATTTAGTAAAATTTGACTATTAATATAAATTATATATATATATATATGTGATAAAAATATAATGTGAGATTTTGTTAGATTATTCTAACATCTATTTTCTAAATATTAATTTTTTTATGCTGAAGTGGCATGCGTAGCTAGAGATATTGACGATCAAATATGATCATTGGAAATCGTGAAAAAGTAAATGAGACAAAAGTAACGGGACGGAGGAGAATGATTTCTGGATTGGTTTTAGATATAAAAACTGTAATTGAAACACGACCCGAAATTCGAATTGTAATTAATTAATATATATTAATAATAAATTTTAGCATATACTCCTAACAAAAAGAACATCAGATCATAGATTAAAAATACTAACAACCAGAAAACTGCCATTATGACAAACTGCAAATAGGAAATCAGTGGAACAAGAAAGAATACCGTGGAGGAGATAGCAAACTGCAACAAAGTAGCATGGGAGAGAAAGCTTGAGAGTGAGAGTAGAGAGGAAGCTATGCTTGTGCTGAGAGAGAAATGAGAAGGAATGAGATAGGTTGAGGGTGCGAGTCGAGAGAAAGCACTATGCTTGTGCTGAGAGAGAAATGAGAAGGAATGAGATTGGTGGGGAGAGGATTTAAATGAGAAGTTGTGACCATTAAATCTGCAAACATGAAAGAACTGGAGTAGAGACTTTTCACAAAGGTTTTTTTACCAATATTAATAAAAGAAATATTCTTGATACAAGTGAAACGGGACTTGCATGAGTATAAGAGTTCGGGCCGAGATTGCTCGACAAAGGAAATTGAGGGCAATTGTTAGCATCAAAATAAATCAAATCTGACTATTTCACAACAAGTAAATCAAGGATAGCAGGGGTTTTCACCCAAGTCAAATGAGGCAATGCATAAAAAATCACATTTTTTAAAAGAAACATGGAAAATATATGGCACAAAGTGATATGACGAGTAGTGTGTGCAACAATATCAACTAAGGATTCAGCCAACCAATACTCTAAATTCAGTTTTTGATTTGTGTGCATATACCACAAAACAGATAGGGTTAGTTGGCTCACCTTAGCCCAAGAAGTAGTTCGACCAAACACATTCCTCACAAGAATAAGATGGCAAAAACACAACGCAAGGTCATAAATCCAATGCACAGTGGAGACGGTAGGATCATAAACAGTAGAGCATGTAGGGGCAAGCAACTTCCATGTATCATGGGGATTAAACCCAGGATAAGTCACATACGGACCATAAAAAGCAGACACAGAATTCTCAGAAAGTAGCTGCTCCCTAGAGACTAGACCTAAAGACAAGTTCCAATCATTCAAAGACAACTGAACCACATTCAATCCTAGACGAAAAAATACACTAGGCTCAGTAAAAAAACAAATCATCAGATTTATACTGAAAATGGAAACTTGTTATAAACTCATCAGCAAACTCCTCATACATATGAAAAAACATCACAAGTTAGCAAAGAAGTCCAGCCAATGGCAGCAAAATACCGAGAAACACGATCACACAGTTGCAACTCTCAAGGCTGGAATACTTACCTCCTAGCCAGCTTTGTATTTCTTACCCTTTCGCTTAAGCAAGGAATCCCTCAGTTTGGGCTCCTCGAACTCCCTAAATGCTGCTGGATCATCCACCCCAATGTGAAGTGGAAAATCTCTGAATCTGTGGACTCAGGACCGCGATGTGGCAGCAGTATTGTCCAACCCTGAACTAGCAGCGACACATTTTCACTCCTTTTGAGGTTTTAGGTGGACCATCAGAGGAACACGTTGAGTTTGGATGTCTTCGTTTTTTAAGGCTTCTATTTCTGAGCTGCTGGTTGGGTCTTCTTCTTGGTTGGCTCCTTACATTTAGCCCTCTTATATGTCTTGAGTTGTTCTGTTCTTTGGGCAAGTAAAGACTTTTCACAAACTATGCTTGTGCTGAGAGAGAAATGAGAAGGAATGAGATAGGTTGAGGGTGCGAGTAGAGAGAAAGCACTATGCTTGTGCTGAGAGAGAAATGAGAAGGAATGAGATTGGTGGGGAGAGGATTTAAATGAGAAGTTGTGACCATTAAATCTGCAAACATGAAGGAACTGGAGTAGAGACTTTTCACAAAGGTTTTTTGACCAATATTAATAAAAAATATATTATTGATACAAATTAAACGGGACCTGCATGAGTATATGAGTTCGGGTCGGGATTGCTCGACAAAGGAAATTGAGGGCAATTGTTAGCATCAAAATAAATCAAATTTGACTATTTCACAGCAAGTAAATCAAGGATAGTAGGGGCTTTCACCCAAGTCAAATGATATGACGAGTAGTGTGTGCAACAATATCAACTAAGGATTCAACCAACCAATACTCTAAATTCAGCTTTTGATTTGTGTGCATACACCACAAAACAGATAGGGTTGGTTGGCTCACCTTAGCCTAAGAAGTAGTTCGACCAACCTCTTATATGTCTTGAGTTGTTCTGTTCTTTGGGCAAGTAAAGAGGTGTCAGCCTCAGCAGGAGGAGAGGGCAGCCTCAGATGTTATTCTCTAAAATTAGCTCTATAATATTTCCTAATCAGGTCCAAAATTGTCTCCACAGTTTTGCCATATTCCGCGCAGATTTTTTACTGTCTTCTTTCTTGCCATAATTGCCAATTGCTCCTCATTTTCCTCCTAATTCCTTTTAAATCCACAACCTGTAATATGTGACAAAAAATACACATAAAGTGCACATTAATCCAGTAAAATCACAATAAACTCCCAAAAAAATAAACAACATAATTTATGCGCATTAATCACAAATCCATGAAAAGGGAAAGACGATTTCCTATTTGGAATTGGAGGAAGCGGAGTCTCATAAATCCATTATATTTATATACAAACCTAGGGAAAACGAATTTGCTAAGAAAATTCTAATTTCTTCATGTTCACAGCCATGGAAACAACCCTATTATCATATCTGGCGGAAAACCTTATTTACCGCATATTAATAAGGAGTGACAAATGAGCAAACGGGTCAAATATGGGTTGAGTAAAATGGGTATATAAAAAATGTGGGTATTTCAACCCATTTTTTCCCATTTTATAATGGGTAAAAAATGGGTCGAGTAAAAAATGGATCGGGTTGAAACCCGCTCAACTCGCAGGTTGAATATCATTTAACCCACGAGTCGAAAATGGGTAAACCCATGGGTTTCAACCTACATATGAACTCATATGAGTTTATGTAACAACTCATATTGGTAAAACCCGCGAGTTTCAACCCATATATTGACCTATATTGGTTTATGTACCAACTCACATGGGTAAATCTGCGGGTTTCAATCCATATATTGACCCACATGAGTTTATATACCAATCCATATGGGTAAACCCGTGGTCAACCCACAAACCCAACCCGCCCAACCCATATTTTTTAACTACTCATTTGACTCATTATCCATTTAATCCATTACCCATTTTACCCATACCCACCAAAGTTTAACAAAAGATAACCCGATTGACCCGCGAATTACGAGTCTATTTTGTCACCCGCGTATTATGTTTGGTATCAAAGGAGCTGTTATCGAAACGATCAATCCAGGTACCAAAGCAGCTATTTGTGCCTCCCAATAATCCAGACGCAATTTGATTACGTTCGGTATCAAAGAAGATGTTTGAGTTGGTGCAAAAGCGTCCAAACTTGATTTTCCATTATGATTTTATCCGCCCCGCCGCCCACGTAAAGATATAGACAAGGCCAGATGTGTAAAGAATTACAGAGAAGAATTCGATTATATACTCCGCACTCTGGAGAGATACCACAGAGAAAATATCTCGTTGGAATCCTTCGCTCTGGAATCTGGTTGGATTGATTCGTATTCAGTACTTTACGAGGAGGATATTTACAAGCGATGCATTGAATTGGCCGTCAGAAATGGTGTCAGAAAGCTTCATATACTTATGGATAGAGGCGGCCGTGATCCTGCTTATGTTGTACCTCACTCTGTTTTAGAAGCTGAATCATTGGTGGAGTTAAAGATGTTTTATTCTTGGATGAATCCATAGGGAATTGTTTCGTGGCCTAATATCAAGCGCCTTTGTCTCTCTCTTTGTTCTGTGGCCGACGACAAGGTGTTTGACAATATAACCAGGGGCAGGGGATGCCCTTCGCTTGAAAACATGACCGCTTATTCTTACGGTTTCCCCAACAGTAAGTTTAACGTTGCCAATCTTCGAAACCTTTAGAAGCTGAAGTTGAACTTACGCTCTGATCAATGTCTGCTGGTGAAGGCAAGCGCAGCTCCCAATTTGGAATCCGTAGTTTGTAAGTCGAGCCACGTTGATCTGGGCACTGATGAATATCCAAATCTCACAGCTCTGAAGCTGCACTGCGAAGGAATCAGTAATCACTTTTTCACCAACTTTCCAGTACTCGAAAAGCTATCTTTCAATTGCAGCCGAAGCTTGCAGAGAGTCAATTTATCGAGCACGTCACTCTAGGAAATAAAGCTAAAAGTGACGAGAGTGACATTGCAACGGGTCATGATTTTATATATTGAGTGGTAACTCTTTCAACCATCAATATGAGACACTAACATTCAAGGACGGATCTACAGTAGGGGCACACATGACCCCACATGCCTCACCGTCGATCCGCCCATGGAGTCTCAATTCCTTACAGCTATTGATTTATTTAGATGCGCCCCAATTAAATGCATCATGTTTTAGCTTGCACAGCAATATCAGTTTCTATTTATATATATTCTTGCTGTTTATATAAAGACATACTATAATTCATCTTTAAATACCATTTAAATAATATTGAAATGTTAAAGTTAACTTTTGCAATTGAAAAATAGATACATTACAATGATTATTATTTTAATTTTTTTTACAGCTATACTCTCCGTCTTTAAAGTAAGATTTTTTACTTTGATGTTATATTATATTTATCGTACCGTATATTTTTATTGAAAAACTCACACTAAATCTTGTTTTTTTATTGATTAACGGTTAAATGAAGTTATTTTATAATTAGTATGATTAATAGGACAACTTAATGTTTATTTTCATCTAATATAATGAGTTTATTAAAATATTTTAAAATGAATCTTAACATAATTATAATCCGATCTTAAAAGTGATAAAATGGGTTTTTTTTTATGATTGACCTAACAGTGATTCAATCCAACCAGAGACCTAATAAAAGATTAATATTCTATAAGTTTTGATTATATAAAGATGTTAGCCGCCAAACATGTTGAAAAATTAAAACGAGAAGTTTACCAACAAAGAGAGTACTCATTATCATGTTGTATAATAAACATGTTTGACAGAATCTATTTGCTAGGAGGAATTCAACTATATCAAATTCGATAATATTATTGCTCACATATCTATTCAAATATATGGTCAAATTTTGATAGAAAATAGTGTCAAAAAAGTAATTGGGCAATTTGAGGTGGGACGGAGGGAGTATGTATATTTGTGCCCCCAGTATATATATATATTTTTTATAAATCCGTCACTGCTAACACGCCCCCCTCATGTGCAGCGTGCAAACGTGGATATAAAGTATAAAGCGGTCACAGGCCCGTAGCCTCTAATACCATATTATAATTATGAGCTCCTATCATAAAATTAATTGGTAGGGGTGATCCATGATCTTATATATTGAGTCGTAACTTTATCAATCACCGATGTGGGATACTAATATTATGATTCGCGGGTAACTCAGGCGGATGGAGTTCTTACATATACTTGGACGACCACAAAAGAAACATAGGCGCCCCTTGGTTCCTGGAACTGAATAAATTCTTGGTTGCACTGAACGGGGCTGAAACAAAAATTAAGGTTAATTTTATTGGAGAAGAACAAGTGTTCAATGAGGACCATCGTACTATTGCAAATGCTGTAATCCCTGTCCAAGGGATTCGAGAGTTTTCTTTGGCGGATTGGTCGGGGTTTAGTTCCTCTGCTGCAAGTGCAATTCTTGATTTGCCAGCCTCAGACAGTAACATTTGATTATGAGATTTTCTTTAATTATCGCAAGAGTTGTGAAATCCCGAAGCTTTTATATGAAGGGCTGATATCAACAAGAAGTCTGGAGCATTACGGCGTGACTAATTTTGGAGATGTCTTACGTGCTTTATTGTAAGAGGTCTCGAAGCAGTACTAGATTTAAGGCCTGGGACAAACTTCTGAAAGTGTTGAAAGCCATTGAGAACAAAAACAAATTCAAATTGATGAGAACAAGAACAAAGTCGAGGATATTTGCTTCCACTTAAAATATTGCTCTGAAAATGTCCAAACAAGTTGATAATTTGATGATGATGGAAGCATACTCCGTCCGGATACCCCATGGAAATATACACTCTTGTAATAATAATTTTTTTAATATACGTGTGAGATTAATTGATGTTGTCCGCATTTAGAATTTAAATTCTCACTACATATACTCCTCTTATCTCGTCGCTTTAATAATATCACATACTACCTTTATCCCAACAAAAATGACTCATTTAGTTTTGTCTCACTATTTTGTAATGGTTGAAAAGTAGGAATATTTTAAGAATGTTGTGAGCACAGTCTAAAAGTTGTTAAAATTATGAGAATTTACCAACATATTCATTACTATTTTGAGTAATTTTCAAAGTATGTCATTTTATGGGGCGGATGAAAAATAAAATTATGTCATTTTTACTGGGATGGATGTGTATATTTTTTCACACTTTCACGTTTATATCTTAATCTTCTATCAGAATAATGGGTCGGCCCCTATCATAAAACCAATTGGTATTATGTAGGGAGAAGTTATGATCTCATACATTGAGTTACATGACTGTAAACCACCAACGTGACACTCTAACTCTAACACTTCCCTTCACGTGTAGCGATATGACATCATCGTGCAAACATGGACAGAAAGGGGCAACGGGTCAACCTTGGACTTTGATACCATATTAGAATCATGATCCCTTATCATAAAACTAATTGATTCTATGTAGGATGAAATCATGATCTTATATATTGAGTTACATGACTGTAAACCACCAATGTGACAATCTAACTCTAACATCCTCTAATTTGCAATTTGACCACGGATGAAGTGGTGGAAATAGAGTATCTCCCATGATTTTTCTAATCCTCTAATTTGCAATTTGACCACGGTTAAAGTGGTGGAAATAGAGTATCTCCCACGATTTTCTTCGACTTTCAAAGATTAAGATAATTCTTTACTACTGCTAAAGTATATTTACTCTAAATCTTGCTCTAAAAGAAATATTCCTCACATTCTCTAATCTGTTACTCTAATATTGACACATCACTTTTAGATGTTAGAATTTAGAAAATGCTAAATGAATAGTTGAAATTGAATTAAAATAATGAAAAATAAATTAAATTGAAAGTGTAATCTCCTCATAATTTTAAAATAAATCAGTTTTACTAATTAACACAGTACTCCAAAACAAACTAGTAAAAAAGTTAAACTTTTCGTAAGTAAAAACTGTCAATATAAAAAATATATCTCAAATTAAAAGTTTGTCAATATCGGAGGGAGAAGTATATTACAAAAATATCCCAGTTACGTGTTTAAATAACGTACAAAACGAAATCGAATTGGGCATCCTTTTGGCGGGCATAGAATAAGGAGGTGGATTTTGTAGATGTCAAGAACAGGCGGGATTATTGCAAATTCTGCGAAACAGCTGATCAAACTCAACAGCCTTTTAACAGAACTCACTCGTTCCCGCCAATATTCAGGCGCCTTCCAATTGTTCCACCATATACACTCCTCTCCCCATCTCAAACCCGACCACTACACTCTCTCCGCCGCCATCACCGCCTGTGCCGCCACCGGCGATGCATTCCGGGGCTCCCAGCTCCACGCCTACGCTATGCGCGCCGGGCTCAACGCCTTCCCGCACGTGTCAAATACTCTGCTTTCTCTCTACTCAAAATCACAAGACCTGAGCTCGGTGAAGTGGGTTTTCGACGAGATTGAGAACCCGGATGTCTATTCCTGGACCACGTTGTTGTCAGCGTGTACGAAGCTCGGGGATATTTCGTATGCTTTACAGGTGTTCGATGAAATGCCCCACAGAAGTATTGCTGTTTGGAACGCGATAATCACCGGGTGCGCGGAGTACGGGTGCAACGACGTCGCATTGAAGCTGTTTCGGAGAATGCATTCTCTGGATGTTAGGCTGGATAACTATAGCTTGGCTAGTGTTTTGAGTTTGTGTTCTCTAGAGCTTTTTGATTTTGGACTGCAAATACATTCCCTGGTTATGAAAACTGGGCTGATGGCTCGAGCTTCGGTTTCAAACTCTCTGCTTACTTTGTACTTCTCTTGCAAAAGGGTGGATGATGCTTTTGCTGTTTTTGAAGAGGTTCGAGATTTTGAGCCTGATCAGATTACTTACAATGCTATGATATCTGGTCTAGTGAGCATGGAGAGAAATAGAGATGCTTTCTTGATGTTTAAGCATATGCAAATGCAAGATACTTTTTTACTCCCAACCGAATTGAGCTTTGTGAGTATAATGGGCTCTTGTTCTTGTCTAGAGGAAGCCACACAAGTCCATACACAAGGTATAAAACTTGGGTTTCAAGACTCTACGTCGGTGTGTAATGCTGCGATAACTATGTATGCTAACTGTGGGGATTTGGATTATGCTCGGGTGGTTTTCGAGAGGTTAGGTGAGAAAGATATTGTGTCGTGGAACACGATGATAACGAGTTATGCTCAGAGGGATTTTGGTAGAGAGGCGCTTTTAGTTTACGTGCAGATGCAACGGGAGAGGATGAAGCCGGATGAATTCACGACTGGGAGCTTATTAGTCAGCTCAGAGTGCTTAGCAGTGGTTGAGGTGATTTATGCTGCTGTTATGAAGAATGCGCTTGTTCTGAAAGTGGAGGTTTCTAACGCGTTACTTTCCGCATTTTCTAAGCATAGTTGTATTGAAAAAGCTTACCTAATATTCAGTAACATGACTAGCAGAAATCTGATTTCCTGGAACACACTGATTTCTGGATATCTGATGAATGGATTTCCTAATCAGGGTTTGAACCTATTCGCTCAGCTCATTTGGTCAGGGATGGTTCCTAATACTGTAACCCTTTCCATTGTTCTAAACATCTGCGCGAGCATTTCAGCTTTACATTATGGGAACCAGGTGCACGCCGGCATTCTCAAGGGTGAATTTTCTTCAGAGACATCCTTGAACAATGCTCTCATCACGCTATACGCTAAGTGTGGAAACTTGGATTTGTCAGCTAATGTGTTCAAGAAAATGGCTAGGAGAGACACCATAACATGGAACTCGATGATATCTGCCTACAAGAACCACGGAGAAGGCATCCTAGCGGTACAATGTTTTGAAATGATGCAAGATCACAAAGTTAGACCAGATGAAGCCACATTTACTGCAGTACTTTCGGCTTGCAGCCATTCTGGTTTAGTCACGGATGGCTGTCGGATTTTCAACTCTATGATGAGTTGTTTCGGGGTTGAACCAGAGGCGGACCATTTTTCCTGCATTGTGGACCTTCTTGGTCGAGCCGGCTTTCTTGATGAGACTGAAACCTTGGTGAGCAGCAGGCATATCAAGGTTGATTCAAGCGTGTGGTGGACATTGTTTAGTTCGTGCGTGGCTCATGGAAACTTGAGACTCGGGAGAATTGTTGCCGGCATTTTGATGGAAACAGAAGAGCACGATGATCCTGCAGTTTATGTGCTTTTGTCGAATGTATATGCAAATGCAGGGGAGTGGAAAGAGTCTGCAAATGTACGAGAATTGATGAAGAAATGTAGGATGCTTAAACAACCCGGAAGTAGTTGGATTGGATCTTAGATTCACTAATTTATGTTCTTTAAATTAGTGAATTGAACTAATCTATACCTATTTTTAACAAGGTGGAATAGAAAACTGTGGTTCATAAGTACTCTCTCTCAACTCCAAATTACAGTTAGAATTATTGTTGAATTTTGATCATACATAAATATGAAAATAATAATATTATTATTGTTTAAACTTTAGATTTCCTATATCATGTATGGAGTAACATGAATTTTCTAAATTTTAATTTTAATTGCACATAGTTTTCATTAAAGATTTTGAAAAAGATTATGTGCAATTTTGGAAAAAAATTGCGGGTCATACAAACTTTGCGGGTCTTAACCATGAAAAAATTCAGATGCCGCCGGCCACCGCCTTCGACTCTCCACAACTTGCTCGAGCCGGGGGGGGGGGGGGGGGG
>JAULKM010000012.1:1276724-1298496 GCA_032355605.1 Rubia tinctorum | reverse complement strand
TTGAGAATTCATTGAAAGAGTAAAAAGTAAATTGAATGGATGAAAACAACCTAAAATTTGCCAAAAAAGGAAGTGTGCTAATGTTAAAAAACCATTCCAAAAAGGAAAGTGTGTCAATGTTAAAGAACCGGAGGGAGTACCGTTTAACCTTCACACTAATATAAAAAAAATTACACCTTTAGTATTTTTAAATGCATGAAACTAAAATTATACTCCGTATCAAATAGGGTCTTATGTGATATTATTTTAATTTATATATTAATAAAATGTAATCAAAGTAAAATACTTTTGATTCTAACAAATCAAGTAAAAATTTTAAGGGTGTATTTGGTGGGATTGTGTTTATAAGTACAACGGCCTTAATTTGAAAGCAAAGAAAGATCAATTTTTATTTCCCCCCAAACATCCGTTCTGTTTTTATAACAAACAATTTAGCAAACAACTTAGGCAGATTAACTTATAAGTACAATCTTTTATAAATCTTACCAAGCACACTGTAAATTGGGACAAACTGAAATAGTTCGATAAAAGTTATCTTTCATTTAATCATGAAATGACGGCGGTGCAATAGATGACTGTCAAAATATTGATGTGATTATAAATGATATCCATTGTCGATATGATTATGAATGGTCTAATAAATATCAAAAGGTTAATGTAAAACTTCTCTCTTTCTTCCTAACTTCGGGAAATTAGGTTCTCGTAATTTGAAGGGGAAAAAAGGACTAGTTCATCTTGGAGCATATGTTTTTTTTTTCTTCTGAAAGAAAGGACTTAGTATAGTTCTTGTAATTTGAAAATTAAGAGCCTGAAATTTATCTTATTAGAAGATCATGAGGGATTTTGTAATTGGTTTTTTTTAAAACTAACTTGGCACAGAAAGTACAATAATATATGCAGGTTGAGGTTGGCCTGCCACCATCAACATGAAAAGTATGTTGGTCTTTTTTAAAAATCAGTCTTCTGTCATATATTCATAATTCATTTGTTATTTGCTAGAAACAGTATTAATGCTTACAAATTAATGGTACAATAATTCATGAGAGGCTGGCTGCTGCTGAGTTGATTATAAACATGCATGAATCATTGACTTAGTCTTCACACATTCTTAATCTTTTTCACACGGTCTGGGTTTTGTTTGATTTGCTGTCGGATTCTTGCTTCATAATTAATCCCATCAGAATTGCGTTTTTGGCGTCTAATCTTCCTGTTTCTACTTTCCTATCACAATCAGCCTTCCTTTTTTTACCCATCAGTTTAGAGGACTAGTTCATCCTTACGTAAAATGGTCATGATTCATGAATCATGATTAGATTTGACAAGTAATTACTTATAAAAATGTTTGGTAAAATTAATAGTTAAAAGGAATTTAAGAGTTTATTATTATTACTTTCTTTGTTTCTCTATATTTCATGCTCCACTGTCCCAACTATATTTGCATTATTTCTTTGTGAACGTTCTAATTGAATTTGTACTCTTTTCATTTAAAGAAAAGTCGGCCAAAGGAAAAAAAATTTCGCTACCTTGGAGATTTTAATGTTTACTCTTAAACCTACTTGAAAATAAAACTCAATTTGCCTCAATCCATTTCTCCAAACTTTGGTTCTCCTTCTTTGCATCTCCTCCCATTCACCCACATCCTCCATTTTCACATCTTCCTCATCACCATTTCCAGTCCGGTGAGTTTGATTTTTCCACGACTCTATTTCTTCTTCTCCGTCGCATCTCCTCCATCTCCATTGCAACTCCTCCATCACCATATCTTCTCCATCGACATCATTTTCTATTGATTTCGCTTCGATTATCGATATGCCCATCTCCGTCGCATCTCCTCCAAGCTATCTCCTTTCCGTCGATTGGCTTAAAGTGTATGATATTGATTTCGAGTGGGGAAAGCTCGATTGGTTTGGGCATATGGCGGATATGGTGGGTTACCAGTCGAAGCAAAATTTTGTTTTCATCGAGGCTGCCAGCGGAAGAGTGTTAGAGTTGTGGTTCGCTGACGATGAAACAGGGTATAACGTACTGGAAAAAGGATGTCGTGTTTCTTGAAAACGAGATCCCCAATCTGGTCATTTCTATTTTAGCGGATTAAATTATTAGGGTGGCGGACGATGGTGGGTGGGTGGAGTAGCACACAATTTAGAAGACCAATTCGGCCTTTTTACATGGCTAAAAAAATTAATTTTGGTTTCTCTCTCTGCAAAAAGAAGTGGGACAGAGGGAGTATCATAGTTTTAGGTATTTGGATTTAATGTAAATGAAATAAATGGATGAAATTGAATTTAAAAAAGAAAGTTTGAATAAGTAGATGAAATTGAATAAATCTTTAAAAAATGTGTGTCAATATAAAAGAAACAACAATAAAAAGAAAAGTGTGTCAAATATAGTGAATATTAGCATTCTTTAGAATTTTATTATCATTAAGAATAAAATATTAATAATGAATTTGAATATAATTATTGACTTATTTTAAATAATTTATTACAATTTTACAAGAGTGACAGTAGAGAGAGTGAAAAGTCATAGTGAATAGAATATGAATGATGTGGAATTCAGCGAATCACCAAATCACTAATCATCTCTCTTAAACGGTGCAACTAAGTTAACTAACTATGAATATATTTGTCGTTCCACTAATACCACATCAGTTACTATGAAGTTCCACTGCTTTTATCATTACTCAATTTATAATCATATACCCTCTCTCTCAAGAAAATTAGCACATTTGCTTTTGAACCAATATTCTACGAGAGCTGATGTGGTATAGATATTTTGGAAAAGTAGTGGCAGGAACTTAGTTCATCTAGCTCTGAGCCTAAATTATATATAGGGAATTTTAATTCGGTTGCCTCTATACATGAAAGTAAAACAACTGGAATACCACCCAAGGGTAGTATTCAAGACTTTAGAAACTTCATAAATGATTAGGAATTATCAGGAGTTTGAACATTAGGATCACTCTATGCATGGACAAACAAAAGCTTAGGATCCACTCTTAAAAGGGCTCAATGGAGGTTCGATGAATCTAGAATGACAATATGTATATTCCCCCTCAAGTAATATACTCCCTCTGTCCCAACTTAAACTGCAGAGAGAGGGATGAAGTATCAAAATTTCACCAGCCTTGAAATGACTACATTATCCTTCTGCCTTCTACCTTCACCAATACCTACTAACACTCACCAACACCTACTGACATCCACCACCACCACCACCACCACCACCACCATCCACAACCACTGAACAATTAGCCACAATATTCACCAACATAATAAATTTACAACAATCACAATTTACCCATTACAAAGCCAAACCAAAATTTACAATAAATTCATAAACCCACTTGGGCACTTTACCCCACAACAAATATAAAAAATAAATCACCCTTCGTCGTCCTCGCCTCCTCCCGTCAGTGTGCTTGCCTCCTCCCCGTTTGGTGAAAAATTCGTTTGCCAAAAAACTTCCTCCTGATTGGACCAGAAGACCCACCAACATTCCACCAACTATGCGACTCGCTTTTCTTGCTTTTCTTCCATGGTGAAAAATTAGAGCATGGACATTTTCTTCCACCAACTACACGACCCACCAAAAGTTCGTTTTCTTACTTTTCTTGCACAATAAATCATCTATCGGTGCTCGAGAGCAACAAGGATTTGGAGAGGGGGATTTGGGTGGTAGAGTGGGAGGGATGGTTGGAAGAGAGGTTTGAAGTGGCGGTGATGGCAAAAGAGAGGTTTGAAGCTACGATGGTTGCGGAAGAGAGTGTGGTGGCGGATTTATGTTGGAAGAGAGATTTAGTTTACATTTAGGGTGGGGTAGAATTAGGGTTTTGTGTAATTTGGCTAATTGGGCCAGTAGAATTAGAATTTCATTTGTAAATATAAATCCTTAGTAAGAACTTTATTGTCCTTTCAATATAAAATTTTGTTGTAATATTTTTAAATTTGAAAAGTATGCAACATATGGTGAGACAAATTAAAGAGAAAAACGTCCGGTTTAAACCGGAAAGAAAGGAGTAACTGGTATGATAAATCAAGTTGATGGGGTTCTCGGGGTTTTGGAGCTCCACGGATCCACATCGAGTTGCTGCGATCTGACGACTTTGGGGAGTCCAAACCTCGATGAAAAAGATGAGGTTAAACTGGCGGCTATATTTTTCTTCTGATCGGAAGAATTAGTGGACTCCATCTACTATATTATAAAAGGGAGAATCCCAGTTCTACAGTAACTTTTCGCTTGCAAAAAACTTTCGCTAAAAACGCAGCGTTTTGCCAAACGCGTTTCTCGTCTTTCTTCTTCGTTGGCACCGTGGGCTTCTCCTTCTTCGGCGATGATCGATTAAGGTACGTTTATGTCTTATTTATGCCTGATTTCATCTGAGTTTTTTTTGTTTATGTTTGAAGCTCTAATTCCCTGATTCACCCTCAATCTCAACCCCACCCTGTTCGAATTCGGATTCTCCGGCATGTCGGGTTCGGGCGGGTCCGCCATCTCTCGGAGCAACGGCGTGGACAGGTTCTACAACCCGCCAATGCGGCGCTACCATAAGTCGGTGCTCCACCAGCAGCAACCATTGCCTCAGCTGCAGAAGGCGGCGGCGAGGTCGGCGACGCCGGTGGACGGTGGGAACCGGATTGACTCCGAGGATTCTCCGGCGGCATTGTCGAAGCAACCTCTTGTAAGCGCTCCTTCTGCTCGTCCGCTGCCACCGCCACCGCCGCCGCCGAACTTGACTAACTTGGATCGGTTTCTGGAGTCGGTTGCTCCGACCGTTGCTGCCTCTGAGGTGATTAAACCTTATTTGTTACTTGAAACGTGTAATGGTAGAGTTTGTGTTTAATTTGATGGTCTGTATGATGATTTTGTAGGTACAGGTGAATGAGAGGAGAAGGAAAACGAAGGAGCCCAAGTTACAACAGCCTTTTTACCGCCTCAGTGATTTGTGGGAGTCTTTCAACGAGTGGAGCGTGTATGGAGTTGGAGTGCCGTTGTTGTTGAACGGGGTGGACCACGTGCAACAGTACTACGTGTCGTTCCTGTTAGGTATCCAGCTCTACGTTGACCCTGCGAAGCACCATTTGCGTGTTAGGTGAGCTTTAGTTGCAGCTTGTTTGTGCATTTGGTTGTGTTTTCCTGATTGTAAGTTGCACTTGTATGTGGCATTGCTGTGTGATCTTATGCGGAAATAGAACTTAGTATGTGCCATTGTTGTGCGATTGCGTGGGGAACTAAAACATAGTATGTGTCATTGTTGTGCGATCATGTGGGGAACGAGAACTTAGTTTGTGCCATTGTTTTGTGATCATGTGGGGAACTAGAACTTAGTGTGTGCCATTGTTGTGCCGTGTTCTGCATTTTGGTTTAGATTCTCACTGCTTTGGCTTTCAGCCTGTTTGCTGAACAGAATATTGATATTGCTGGCATTGAGGTTGGTGCAGCTCGCATGATTCCTCCTTACTTATGTTATTTTTCCCAAGACATGTTTTTTAAAATAGTTACTTCATTTCATTCTTCAATCTCTAAAAAAATCCCCAATTAGTACTCATATTTCATTTTCGAACTGGTTCGCTCGTGTGTATTTACTGCATTCACAAATTTCAACTCATGTTTTAAGAAAATGATTCTGAGTATCAATTATCCTGCTGAGTCTCTTACCACTGTTACATAGGCTGGATTGGGCGGAGCACGTGATGCAACAAATGTAATTCCAATACTTGCCCTAGACTTGTTAACTTTTAGCATACGATGAAAATGTAACTAGAACTTACTCTAATGAATTATCCTTGATGTTGCTCAAGCAGGAGCTATTCTTTTCATAATGTGTATATATGCTTTTAGTAGAGACATGGTTAAGTTCTTAGTTTTATGCTAACATGAGCTTATTGTATAATTTATTACTCGAAAGGCTATAGATTTTTGAGTTTTATCATCATTTACTTACCCGTTCATTCAGTTCCACTCACCCTGCTTCAAATGTATGTGTGCTGGATTTCGCAGATTCTATCATTTGTCAACGCCCTTCCCAAATATCCTTAGCATTCTCATGGTCTCATTAATGCTCAAAGCATTGGCTGATGTTGTTGACTCTTGTGTAGGAGCAGTATCCATTGATTGCAATGCTTCAATAGATGCAGCATGTGAGGTTTGTCCATTTACTTCATCACGTGTATTTGTTATCATGAAGTCAATTAAAAACTTCTGTTCATTTTTGTTTGTGTTGATTCAGTTCTGCTTTTGTTTTATTATTTTTACAGATTGTTGCAATTCAGGGATGTTCATTTGCCTTCCATTTTAAATGATGCTCTTTGTTTAATAATCTTTACCATGTGATCATTTGGTGGATTATGTTTATAACTATTTATTATGATAGCGGGCTGCAAGAGAATCAAGATGTGATGAGGAAGCTGTAATAAATTTCTTCCGTGTGGTTTGTACTTGCACTCAGAACATTTCTTATATGGTTTTAGTTTGGAACTACTATATGAAGGCAACCTTGCTTGCTGGTGGCTGGTGCGAAATGAAATCAAGAACTCCATGTATTTATCAGTTGATTTCATTACCACTCCTCCTAATTCCTCGAGTACTGAAAAGATTGTTTGTTTCTTTGAAAACCTTGAAATTGAATCTTGTTGTCACCATTGCAGGTGATGGTATTTTGCTGCAGACAAGGCATTCCATCGACAGATCGGTTCCAGTTTTTGGGGTAAATTCGGACCCGACTTATGATAGAGTGGTTAAGCTTATATCATATTTGTGTTTGTTTACTTTGATTATGTGCTTCAGAGTAATATTTAGAGTGCTTATGTTTTAGGTGGCAGAGGTGAGTGTGACGAAATGAATGCTACAAGGAGCACTGGAAAGCGACGGTGGAAAACTTAAAAATTGTGAGATTCTGGCTCAAGTTACCCCTGTTTGGTTATTAAAGTTATAATGGTGTTTACTAGAAGCTCTTAGAAAGTACCATTCTATATTCAGTTATCTTCCTCTTAGTAGTTGTATGAACACGATCTTCATATTGGTTGTCTACTATATATTTCACTTCTTTAAGGTCATTATTAGCAGTGGCAGCTTCTTATCTCAAGTTGTTTCCATTTCATTGTGTAACGGGCAGAATTTATGGATCAATTCAAAATCATTTCAACAATTTATGGATCTCCCACCCTCTTGAGATGAAGTTATTGAATTTTTTTACATCAGCTTCTCTGACTCAGTACCGGTAAAATTAGGAATTCTCTAATCACGATTATTCTCCCTTCCTTCCTTCCGTTACATTACATTACAAGTTCGTGTTTGAAGCTGCTGCCCTTTCATTTTCTTGGTTTTTCTTCTTATTGTTGTACTGATATTTAGTTTATTCGGGTTCTGATTATTTTCAAATTGGAACCGCTTCAGTTTATTACGCATTGTAGGTGTTCGATTTAATGACTTTGCTTGTTAAGGTTCCGATACTATCAGACTCAGTGTGTTCTGTTTCCTTGCCTCTGGCCATTATACTTTTGTTCGGTGTTGACGTATTTGTTTTGTGTTCATTCAAATAACTTCTGAAATGTTCACGACGATGTCGACTTCGTTTTCTTTAATTACTGCAACACTATTGCATCTTTCCATTACCAAGAGGTGTCCAGCGTTTAAATCACTTAACGCTTTAATATTAATGCTAAGTTTGTCATTATTTGAACCATGTTATTAAAGCCTTTGTATGAATGGCGTCTGCCGTCTGCATTTGCTTTCAGCTTTTTTTTATCACTCATATTTTTTAAAAAAATTCTTCGCGTTTTAGATTGTTTCGTGTGTCTTGGCCTTGAAATAGCTATGCTGGTGATGGTAATATGATATATGTGAAATTTGCAAAATTGCCTTTGGATCTGATTAGGAACGACATACTGAAATATTTTGACCCCATAGGTGGCTGAGAAAGCATTGTTTTTATGGAACAATGAACATATCGAGAACCCAATTAAAATGAAGCACAAGGTTATGCTTCCTATCATATAGTATTTACTATGTTGCAGTATTCTAAGTTTGTGAAATTGACTTTTGACGAGTTCATACTTCCCTTGATGAAATATGCTGGTGTTATGATACCTCGTGGAGCAGACAGCGAAGTGGTGATTAATCTGATAGTTCAACACATTCAGACAAAGCTCCGCAGCACGATCTTTGCAAAATATATGCAAATGTATTTGTCATAAACTCTACATTTCTGGTTTGTTACATTACTATTGTCAACATAAGATGGTTTCACCTTCACTGCATCACTTAGCAGATTAACATTCGTTGTTTGTATAACAGCTACGCTGGATGCACACAATCATACGCGATGTTAACACTCACAACTACGAGTTGTAATGTTTGTTATCTGGCAGATACTTATTTCAGGAAAGGAACAGTAGACAACATCAAATGCCATTTGAATGCATTGGATTCGCAGGTTTATTGGCTTGCTGCTTTTGAGTCTTGATTATGAAGCTATGTTGTTTTTATGTTGTCTTTTTGTTGCCTGTTGTTAGGATGAGGTGGTTGCTGTATTTGCGAATGCAAGTCTAACTGGTATTCAGCAGAGGAATTTGGAAGTGAGTTCTTGTTTATAGACCTTTTCAAATTTGAGCTTTAAAGGTCGCTTCCTCAAAATATATATTGCTTTATGGCAGCGTATATGGGGCAAACCTGTTTTAGATCGAGTAGGACTTATTATAGAGATATTTAATGCTCACGCTGAGACGAAGGAAGCCAAGCTACAGGTAACTCTGCAAATTTCTGCCTCATTATTTTCAACGAATTGGGGGCAATACCTGTATTCATTGTTTTGATCATTGTATGCAGGCAGAGTTAGCAGCTCTAATGTACAAGAGGTCTAGGCTTGTACGTGTCCGTGGCGTTTTTGGCGAATCTGCAGAGGTAGTTAGTGCTAGAGGGTGAGTAATATGTTGGAAGCCCTAATGATATGGTTATTCAGTGATGTTATAATCTCTTTATGGAGCTCTTAAGAAATATAGAGGGAAAGTTTTCCAGAATGTTATAATCTTGTAAGGAGACAGTCTCACTCATCATTATCTTGTGATGTTGCAGGAGAGGAGGCAGTGGACGTGGTTTTATCAGTGGTGCAGGAGAGACTGAACTTCAACTTCAAAGGCGAAGGTTTTCTTCAGACTCTTTACTTGATTTATACTTAGATTTCCACGATCCTTTTGGACTACTATAGCCTGGATGTTTTTAAGTGGTTCTAAATTCAATAATCAAGTATTGTCTTTTTTCATAAGAGTTTGATAAGTTGCTTGCTTTCCTTCTTTATCTGCACGCTGTTGCACTCTTTAAGCGAAAACTGAAATGCAAATTGAGTGGCTAATGATTTGAAAGCATGGCTTTAATTTTTAGATTCCAAGTCAAACCTGAGGCTTTTCAATGACAAATTTGTTGGCATGTTGGCAGTAATTGATTCTTTTCCAAAGTTATTGTCATGAAATAGTGGTAAATGGTAATTGTATTTGTGATTTCTTCATATGTTGGTAATGTTAGAATATCGGATCGGCGGAATCAGTTATTATTAGAGATCAAAGAGGTGAGACGGACACGAGCAGTGCAACGAGCTGCTCGCAGGGGACATGGGAGATCAACTGAAACTGCCACTGTTGCTGTAGTAGGCTACACTAATGCTGTATGTTGTGACTAACACCTGTAAAATCAAATTATCCATGTTTTTTTTTAATATTTAGCTTAATGTTAGTCACCTTTTGTTCCCATACAGGGGAAGTCAACATTGGTTAGTAAACTCTCAGACAGTAATTTATACTGCGATGATAGGTACAAAAAGTTATCTATTACAATATGTTATATTCTTTATTGGATGATCCGGCATCCTCTTTTTTCAATAACTACGACTGTTTCACTTGATTGAATTGTCATTTACGCAGATTGTTCGCCACTGTGGATCCTAAGTTGAGAAATGTTATTTTACCTTCAGGGTAATATGAAGTATTGAAGTTTTGCTGATTTTGATTATGAAGATGTATTTAGCAAAGTTTCATTACGTTTTAAATTGCTAACATTCGGGAGATTTTTCAGGTGTAAGGTGCTTCTTAGCGATACAGTTGGTTTCGTATCAGATTTACCAGTGCAGCTGGTAGAAGCATTTAAAGCAACTTTGGAAGAAGTCGTTGAGGCAGACCTTCTCGTGGTACGATTCTCAAGTTCTGTTTAATCAACCTTCAAGGCTTTAACCCTATATAAGAGGCCCTAGTTTCGTTCCCTTTTCTCTCATTCATGATAAATCAATTAAGCAATATTAAGTTAGGCAATTTATGCTGGCAGCATGTCCTAGATTCTAGTGCTCCCAGTCTCGAGGAGCAGCGAGATGTTGTATTGCACGTTCTTCGTCAAATAGGAGTGTCAGAGGAGAAGCTCGACAACATGATTGAAGTCTGGAATAAGGTATCGCCACTAATACGATGTTATGTTTGAAAAGACCTCCCGTTCCTGTTTTTTTTTAATGCATAAATTGCTCCAAACTTATTAAAATTTTCAGATTGATCGCCTAGGCAAAGAATCTAGCTGTGATGAACATGGCGAGAATGAAGAAGTAAGGGGATTGGTGGATGCAATTGAGGATAATGAAAGTGACTCTGGCATAGAAGTATCATCTCAGAATGATGAAGAAGATATAGAAGCCAAAGAAGGTGATTATTCTGAAGGTTGGCTCTTATCG
The DNA here is from genome assembly GCA_032355605.1 of Rubia tinctorum. Classification (NCBI taxonomy): domain Eukaryota; kingdom Viridiplantae; phylum Streptophyta; class Magnoliopsida; order Gentianales; family Rubiaceae; genus Rubia; species Rubia tinctorum. Next base: position 1,287,791 of record JAULKM010000012.1, on the reverse strand, counting down.
GAAGAAGAAGAAGAAAAAAAAGACTTTGTGGTACCGGGAACTCCGGGTAATTTGGAAGAGTCCGTGAGACTACAAAGCCAAACGGGTGCGGGAAAAGACGTTGCTTCCATCACACGGGCCAAAACATCGGCTCTTACTGGAGTCGGGTTGCAAGAGTTGCTTCAGCTCATCGATGAGAAGTTAGACAAGCAGAAAGTAGTGATTGTAGAGAGAAGCATCTTCTCTAGCAAATGGAGGCCTCCTAGATCAGAAGAGTCCGCCAGTGCTTAAGTCATGTCGGATTCTTGCGAATACTCACAAAAATGCTCCATTAGTCCTTCATGAACTAGTTTATGAGATTCAGATGATCCGATGCTGAATAATTTATGAGCAGAAAAGTGAGCAACTTTGTTTAGTTGTTTCTGAGCATGTTTATCTTGATTCGAAAATTGTAAGATAGTACGGGAGCATTGGGTCATTGAACTATATGAGAAAAGAGTGCTTTGATGTTGATCTGAATTTGATCTGAAGCGTGGATGGATTATTTTGTGCGTTTAATTTCACGCTTAGAACTGCGATCGACTTGAGGCGGAAACACTATCTCAAGTGAATGACTTTCGTTAGGTGATTTCGGATTATTATAATTACACATCTGCACAACTAAAATCATTTAGCTACTTTTCTTACTGTTAGTTATGTTATTGAATATAATTGTAACATTTAACTAGCATCTTTATTTATCATTGTTATTGTCACTTGAATTGATCAAAACTGAAATATTTATATAGTGTTTTGTGTAAATGGAATTTAAATATCAGTTAAATGCAGATGATTTGACCAATTTCATCGAGATAAAATGTTAGATTTCTCAATAAAATTGTGAATTTAAATTTATTTTTCTCAAAAAAGATAAATGTTCTTTTTATGACTATAAGATTATTAATTTAGAAGGTTTGATTAGTTTTTTAATCTAAATATGGCATATTGATCAAACAGTTTGCATAACTAACTAAACTTATAAACTGTTAAACATTAATTAGAAACAATGGAGAAGAGAAAAGAAGAATAGTTTCGTAGAAGAAGTCGGTTTGAAAGTAAATATATTTGGAGGACTAAAATTGGTCTGATGTTTGTACAGTAGAAAAACGAATAAAAATTCAAGCTGGTAGTGTCGGTGCAATTCCAAGGACCGATGGAGGATGATATGATAACTGATAAGCACGTCGCCTGTAAAAGGAGAGTAACTAACTATTTAAACGCGGTAGATCCCCCAAGTCGCGCCAAACCACAGCCACCGCTACCTCGACGGCGCCGCCTCGTTTCATCATCTTCTTCATAGGTATCACCGTATTATCATCCATTCTCTCCTTTAATTTCAATTCCAGTCTATTTCTTAGCCTGTTTGAATATGTTGTTTATGTAGATCTTCCCGTACGACGCCGTAATGTCGAGAAGGCCGGCGAATTCCTCGAGGCGATCTGGAGGAATTGGAATCTCCGGAGCTATTTTCCATCCTAAATCACGCCCTATGCCCTTGATATCCATTCTCCTCGGCGCTGTGGTAAACTTTTCAACTTGTATTCAATTCATTCATGCAGCTGCTGCTGTAGGGTTGATAATTGATTGCGAATTTCATATTTTGAGCATTCAGGGCGTTATTCTCGTTGTCGGCTATCTGTTTCGCGGTTCAGGCATTTCAGCGAACAAGGCAATCGCTGGAGCTTATGGTATTCTGATTTCTATCTGATGTTTTTGTTATTGTTTGGATTGGAGTTGGAAAATGATGCATGATTTTGGGAAATTTAGGCGAGAGTTGCACGTTGGAAGTGCAGAGAGCGTTACCTACTCTGATGAAGACGTACAGCGAGGCTATGCAGAAGGTTTTGCATATAGGGCCTGATTCGTGTTCCGTGGTCTCTAAGTTACTCAAGGAAGGTGAAAGTGATGCTTGGGGTATCGAACCCTACGATGTGGAGGATGCTAGTGCGACTTGCAAGAGTCTCGTGCATCGGGGTTTGGTGCGCGTTGCTGATATCAAGTTTCCGCTTCCCTACAGGGAGAATTCGTTTTCTACTGTGATTGTTTCTGATGCAGTGGATTACTTATCCCCTAGATACCTCAACAAGACTCTTCCTGATTTGGCTAGGGTCTCATCTGATGGTCTTGTTGTTTTCACAGGTAGTTTTTTCGCCAGCCATATACACTGTTTAATAAAGCTACCATTTTTACATGAGTTTTTGCATTTTGTCTACTCCTGTAAGCATTTTGTCTACTCCTGTTTGATAAAGCTACTGTTTAAACTCATGTATTTAAAAGACCTTCAAAGTTATGCTTGCTATATCTTACTCAAATGACCAAGAATTTGGTTTGAGATTGTGTTTCTAGTTTATGTTGATTGCCAAGAAATTGGTTTTAGATCATGTTTCTATTTTAAGTGATATGCCAAGGATTTGGTTTGAGATTCTACCTTTTTTATTGTTAGGTTATCCTGGCTTTTCTAGAGCTAAAGTTGCAGAGTTATCCAAGTTTGGTCGCCCGGTAAGCATACAACTCACTTTCATTTTGTCTTTTAGATGGCATCCAGATTATATCATCATCACAGGGTGGTAATCATATGATCAAGGTAATCAATGCCATTATCTAGGATTCACATAGTGTTTCATTAATTTGCAGGCAAAAACGCGCAGCGCTTCTTGGTGGGCTCGTTTTTTCGTGACGAGCAGCTTAGTGGAGAATGAAATTGCAGCTAAAAAGTTTGAAGATGAAGCAGCCAAGAACTCATACATCCCAAGGTGCCAAGTTTTTCACCTCAACTCTGACAATTAATCCAATCATCATTCCTTGTACTAGTATTTATTACCTTCATTATTTAACTTCATTGGTTCACAGAATGTAGTTAGGGATATAAACTCTTCTGTGTTGGATTAGATCTCTTTTGGTAGGATTTACGTACCACAACACACGTGCTTTACAATTGTTTTTGAACATTCAAACATATAATGAAAGGTGCTAAGTTATTTGAACAAGCTGCTTTCTATGCATAAGTTATTCCTTGAAATCTTGAATTTAACAACACTGCTAGATCATGTCTGATGGTTACAGGAAATGTACAAAACTTTGATCCTCTATAGGTTAAAGAAATCACCAATAGTCTCCGCAAGAACACTTGCCATCCTTAAAACAGTGGAACCTGTAACAATCCCTGACGGTAATCTCCCTTCCAGTTAGACCAGAAATGATTTTGAACGCGTTATGACAGTCTCCACATATTCTTAAGTTCTTAATCACAAGTATAGACTCCCCGTCTTTAGTCGATAAAATCCCATATGCCACAGCGAGCTTCTCGCTGTGATAACCCAACCAAGCATCATCTTCTTCTCCTTTTCCCATCTTCTCTGACATGTCTTCCCAGTACTTATGTATCGCCTTTATCATCGGATGTGAACCATCATCCGCGACAAAAACATGGATCCTCTTGTCAAACTCTATCCAGCTACACCCAGGTTTCTTCCTCAGCTGCTTATCTCGAATCAGTCTTCTAGTTTTGGCCACCTCTTCCCATCGGCCGATGCTGGCATACATGTGTGCAAGCATTACATGTGGAACTGGATTCGAGGAGTCCAGGTTCAGACAATGGCTGGCTGCTTTCTCTGCAAGCTCGACATGACCATGTGTTCTGCAAGCTCGAAGCAGCGATGCCCAGATGATGCTTCCAGGGTTCCACGGCATAGCATCAATTATCCTCTCTGCTTCCTTGAGTTGACCTGCTCGCCCAAGTAGGTCAACCATGCACGAATAGTGTTCTTCCTCGGGCTCTATCCCGAATCTCTCACTCATCAATCCAAAATATCTCCTACCCTCTTGAACTTTTCCGGTATGTGCACATGAACAAAGAACGGAAATGAAAGTTATGCTCGAAGGAACCAAATCACTTACAATCATCTCCTCAAACAGCAACAAGGATTCATCACCCAATCCATGTTGAGCGTAACCTGCAATCATCGAGTTAAAAGTGACAGTATTACGCTCTGCCATCCTATCGAAAATCCGCCTGGCATCGCGAAGATTTCCAGATTTGGAATACGTCGCTATGAGAGCATTGCTGACTGCAACACCACGATTCATCGGGATATCAGCTTTAATGGCCAAACAATGGATCTGCTTCCCCTGCGTAGGTGACGAGAGGTTGGAACTCGCACTAAGGACACAAACCAAGCTGCAATCATCTGGACGATGACCCGAACGTTGCATCTGCTTAAAGCAATCAAGAGCCTCTTCAGAGAACTCCTCATTCTGAGAAAACCCAGAAATCATGGTATTCCAGAGAACCAAATCAGGCTCTGGAATATCTTCAAACACCTTTCTCGACTCCATCATACTACCACTACTGCATTTAGCGTACAAATCAACCAAACTACTTCCCACATGAGGATTCTGAAAGAACCCCGTTTTGATCAACTGCCCGTGAAACTGAACCCCGCCAACCAAATCACCTGTGCTCGTAAACGCAGACAAAACACTAGCCAGTGTATACATGTCCACACAGAACTCTCTATACACCATTTCTCGGTACAACGACAGCGCCTTCAACCCCTGCCTACCCTGTCCATACACCACGATCATCGAATTCCACGAAACCTCGTCTTTAACATCTCCCATCCCGTAAAACACACTCTCAGCCTCATTTAACAAACCATTTCTATTATACCAACTAATCAAAGTATTGTTCACAGAAGCATACCTATCGAAACCGCCCAAAACAGCCAGGCAATGCAGCTGTTCAACTAAACTTCGATCACTTGAAGCAGCATTAATCGCGCCGGAGAATGTAAACCCATCCATTTCCAAACTCTCTCTTCTCATACCCATAAAAAGCCCAACAGCCGGCGCGGTATCCCCTCTCTCAGCATAGGCTGCGATGAGAGTGTTGTGAGAGACGAGGTCCGGTTGGGGAATTTCGTCGAACAGGTTGTGTGCGATGTGGGGCATGGATTCTTTCGCGTAGGCAGCGATGATGGCGTTGAAGGAGAAGACGTTGGGATCTGGGATCTCGTCGAAGGCCCTCCGGGCGGCGGCCAGTTGGCCGGATTTCGAGTAGAGGAGGATGAGGTGGTTGGCGAAGTAGGTGGATGGTGGGATCACGGACTTGATGTAGAGCGCGTGGAGTGATTTTCCGGTGAAGATGTCTCTTCTGGTTACGCAGGTTTTTACGAGTTCTCGAATCCATGATGTTTGATTCATCTAACAGGATACCGGCAATAATTTCCCGCTCTTTTTGCATATTTCATGCTACGATGAATGTTGTAAAGTTGTTTAGTCCAACGTTAGCCCAGAATCTTCTAACATGAGAGACTCATTTCATGGGCTTTAATTGAATTATAGGAGGCCAACAAGGGAGCCTTGCCTTTGGGCTTGCAACAAACCAATTTACTTTTTCAGCCCAATTTAATTCTCGTGCATAACATGACAATTGTGTTCCACCCAAGATATTTTTTTAACAAGAATACTACTACCCGTGTTTCATTGGAAGTAAAGTGACACGTATGAGTGTTTGAATTTAAATGAATGAAATGGCTAGAAGAAGAAAAAGTAAAAATGAGTGGATGAAATTGAAAGAATCTTGCTCAAAAAAAGTGTGTTAAACACATAAAAATAACCAAAAAAATTGTGTCAAATTCAATGAAACAAAGGTAGTAGATAATACACAACCTAATTTTTTATTGTTAATAAATACATGAACACTATATTCTGAATATATATTAATGAAAAGGGTTGTATATTAATTGCAAAACAAAACAAACTCTTTTGGACTCTCACTCTGAAAAGTAAATTTAGTCCACCACTTCTACTCTTTACAAAGTTACAAGTAAATTCTACCCTTTTGGACCGTTACAAGTAAATTCATCCTACCACTTATACCCTTTACAAAATTACATCGTTTTTCCTCCTCTATCAAAACTGAACTCATCATGTTGTTAAGCTTCTTCTTCCACGTTCTTTGCTCCATCAAATCTCCCTCCGATTATGTTTGAAATGCCAATGTTTCCACCTTCAATTGTTACTGATTGAAAACCCTTCGATTGTATTCCATCCAAATGTTATATCGGCCAATACAAGACAAAATCAACTTCTTCGATTTCTTTCTTTGTGCCATCTGTTATAGCCTCCTTTTCAGGCGTCTTATGCTGCTGCAATCTGTAATCTTTAGAATCTCAAATAGCTTCTTTACATAATCACAATTGACAAAAAGGTGTTTCACCGTTTCCTTCTCCCTGCCGTACGGTCTGCATACAATTTGATCATCTAAGATTCCATATCCCTGAAACCTCTCTTTTGTTCCTAGTTTCCCATTGATCACCAGTCATAGAAAAAATCTATACGTTGGGTGTATCTTTTTGTTTCAGATCAGTTGAGTTTTAACCTTTGTATCATCCTCCATTCATCATGTTATAAATTATGAATATTTATATAATAAAAGATAAAAAATTTAGTTAAGCCACTTCAGAGTGAATATGATTCTGAACTCAGTTCAATACAAATCAGAATAAACATTAATAAAATTTGTTTAAAATTCGTGATCGGTACGAAGCACATTTATGGGTCAATCAATTGAGGAGCTCTCAAAATTTTCACTCAGCATTGATATTGAATAAATGCACGGATGGATGGAGCTAACTGGATATGTTTGAATTCAACTACGTACGAACTTTAGTTTAATATGATCACTTTCAAAGCTCTGCTGGGGGTTAATGTCCTTAACTGGAATCACACTCTTGTACACGACACGAGGGTATGGGTGAGACTGCGATATGTACATTAATTGATTCAAATGTGTAATTATTATTATTATTAACACGACGCAGTACAAACTAATGTATTTTACGTCTCTTGAAAAACGGCATTTCCATAAGTCATGGAAAAACAAAGGTTTAAAGTGCAAATTTAAAAAAATAAAATTAAAATTTTCGAATTGCATGAATCGGTTATAAACTTTATAATCACTACATGTTGAATAATAAAATTTTAATATTGCAACTAAAATCTTTCATCTTTTACTATTCTAATTCAACTCACTTTTCTATAAGAGTATGGAAAGACGACTAAAACTTTGCCTTTATTTGATTGCTACTTTAGAATTTGGACGCATATATTGATTACTATGTGACCAGATGAGGACAGAGCGACTACTAACTGGTCCGAAAGCAACCAATTTGGACTTAATTTCAGTGGTCCTATGTTAATTTATCCCATGTGTGATATTAATGGATTCGAGGTTTTTGCAAAATTCTCTCTTCCCAATTATTTTGAAAATCAATCATTCAGTTGGAAAAAACACCCAACAATGATTACAATAAATGAAATTAATATCCAATTTAACTAGCATGTAGCAATAATCAATCTATTATTGTAAGGATATTCAAATTACATGTCAGATCCAATAAAAACTGTAACATCGTTCTCAGGGATATTAACTTGCGGTGCTTCCGCAAAAATCATGACCACTTGGCGAAGAAGAGCATACCAACATCAATATCACTACGCCAAACAGGAATCTACAACAGCTGTAACACCACTTGATTTTGATCCAAAACATGATCTATATTGTCCAAATTGTAAACACCTTGAAAATTACATATCGAAAACGGAATTCCTAATAGAGAAACACAAATTTAAATCACGAATATACGATCTGTAAAACCATATCGGACAAAATACATCGACATGAACAATTAGATTAAATGATCATTATGGACAAATCAATCTAATCTATCGGACCAGAAAAATAATAATAATGTATAGAAACGAATTCATACTTATTTAATAACATAAACAATAAAAAAATATTGTTTCCACATCTCCCCGTGATGGGGGATGGGGAAAAGAAGATGGGAGAAAAAACTTCAGAAGAAGAAGGGGGCGGCGCTAGAGTTTTAAATTCTCTCTTCCGATTCAACCTAATTAAATGGCGTATTTTAGATATTATTCACACTTATCGATTAAGAAGATCTGGAAGGTGAAGGCTAATCTATGTATTCGAATTTGTATTTGATCAATAAAAGGCACCCCAAATACACCAAATTCATCATTTTATACTGGATTGTAGTCTTAAGTCATGTTAAGAGAATAAATATATCGAAAAATATGAATGTTAAATAAAGTATGACAAAATCTTATTTTAAACCGTCTTTTCATTATAAATATATAATACTTTTGTTCCACCAAAAATAGCACATTTTGACTTTTGGAAGTTAAACTTAGCCAAATTTGAACATTGTATTCTATTATTATATTATATGTTGTTGGATTCATCATATATATTCATTTAAATCATTATTTTTCCAGTGTTTTTTACACATATAAATGGTAAAATCTTGGGAAACCCCTACTTTCCAATGGAAAGACGAGGTTTAATTAGAATAATAAAAGGTAAAAGGTATTAGTTGCAATATTAAAAATTTATTATGCAACTTGTAGTAGTTATAAAGTTTATAACTCGATTCATGCAACCCGAAAATTTTGTCTTCATTTCTTCTAATTTGCACTCTAAACCTTGGTTTTTTCATGACTCATGAAAAGACAGTATTTAAAGAGATGGAATCCATATAATTAAGATATTAATAATTGAAAATTGATTCAGTTGACTTTCAAAAGTCAAAACGTGTCTCTTTTTTTTAAAAAAATCAATCATTCCAAGATGTTGGAAAAACGTTCAGCAGCGATTACAATGAGTGAAATTGACATCCAACTTAACTAACATCTTGCAATAACTAACATATTTCAAGTATATCTAAATTACATGTCAACCAAACTGACCGTCTATACTATTACAAATCAGAGATCCAATAAAACTGTAACATCGCCCTTGAGATTATTAACTTACTGCTTCCTGCGAAAATCATGACCACTTGGCATAGATGAGTGTACCACAGATCAATATCACTGCGCCAAATAGGGATATTCTACAACTGTAATAAGATGAGTGTATCATGGATCAATATCACTGCGCCAAATAGGGATTTTCTACAACTGTAACACCACTTGATCCAACCACAATCTATGTTGTCCAAACTGTAAACACCTTGAAAAACACAGATATGACGAATTCAAATGAATGGAAACCCAAAATTACGAACACACGATCTGAACAAGCAGATCGAGAACAATACATCAACATGAATAACTAAATCGAGTTATCATCATGAACACAATGATGTAATCGATCAGGTCGAAGAACAAAACTAATATGTGGAGACAAATGTCACACTTATTGAATAACAAAAACATAAATTAAAATAAAATATTGTTCCCATCTCCACTAGTGGGAAGATGGAGGAAAAAAATTGAAGAAGAAGGGGCGAGGCAAGGATTGCGAATTGGTTAGAGAAAACCAGTAGGACACTATTATTTAAAAAAAAAAAATTAAATTCACTTCAAAATGTGTCATTTTTTGTATAGTAGGACGAATGTGGTATAATTGATTGAATTGTATGTAAATAATCTAACCGGCATGTTTTGTTCTTTTCACGTAGTGATCAACTTAATTAGCTTGTCACACATCCGATGCTGACATCATCAACATGTAGAGATAATAATATCCTTATTTATCTAAATTTGATGAGATATTTCAAGATTAAAGAAGTACAACACGTCGGGGTATTAAGTGGCTTTTTTCCTTGACCTCGATCAGGTATATATTTTGAGGTAGAAAAAAGGGCACATGTTCACTTGAAATTTTAAGATTTCGTGTTTATATGCATAAAACGGAGAAATTGGAAGTGATGGTTGGCACGGCACAAATTGATTTTTGATGAACAGTTGTCATATTTTGTACTTTTTCGCATTTTATAAACATGATATACCAACTTAAAGTTATAAAATTGACTGAAAAACTAATTTTACCGTTTTAGTTTAACTAGTAATCTTATGTTCCAAGTATGTAAAGTAAATGAAACACGAGACACACAACTTGGTTACGCAGTTCGGTGAAATCCACCTACGTTTGCTGGGTCTGACACAGTTCAGAATAAATCTACTAATCAAAGATACAGTACAAAGTACACCATACAACTATACTTATCTTCTAATTACAACGTGTGGATTTTGCAAGCTTCCCTTGTTACCGATCCGCCTTGATCAGACTCCCTCTGACCTCGAAACTCGTCGACGTTTACGTTCTGAACTTTAGAATACAGGTCGTGTATGTTGGAACATGGTAATTCTGGCTCTCGCAAAACTCTCGATAGATGGATAGAAATCTGAGTGCATATCTTCTCGGTTTAAATCCTTACTTTGCAGCCGTATAATGTCATCTATTTATAGTCCATTGCAGATCAGAATAGCTCCATACTTATCTCCATAATATTCCTATTTTTTATCTGCTTTTGAAGCATATCCAAATCTCATAACTAAAGAATTTTCCTTATCACAAATATCTCATAATATTCTTCTAACTCCAATCCCATAATTGTAGGGATTTTCCATAATTCCATTATGCTTCCATACGGCTAAAACAAATATTGCTCAAACACCCAATTCCATAAATGCACTCTGCCGCAATATTGTTTCCGTAAACTATCTTCTGCAGTATGTTCCAACATGGAATGTTTTCTACTTTAACTTAAGTTCACAAATTGCCAACACATTTAATCCATGAGATGTATTTGACTTTACAATCTCCCTCTTTGGCATTTTGTGGACTCAACCAATGTTTGAATTAACCAAGACCAACCGAAGAAAAAAACTTTCATCATACCAGAATACCACTATGTTGGAACATACACGAATAATTCCAGAATTCCAGAATACCAAATAAATCAGAATCTGAAATAATCCAAAACATCCATCATCTCCCCCTTTGGGGCCAATAAACATGCCAAAATTAAAAATAGAATAAAAAAACTAGATCACGAGTCTCCCCCTGAATTTAAAAACAGAATAATAAGAACTATGTTGGAACATAGTTTTCAGTCCAGGGACTCGCCCATAATTTGCGGCTTCTCTTCTTCCACCTTAGCCTTTTCTGCTTCCAAGTCAGCAACCTGAATGACAATTGCACCCAACCTTGCATTCACATCATCCCATCTTGAT
>JAULKM010000012.1:1248204-1269319 GCA_032355605.1 Rubia tinctorum | reverse complement strand
AATATATGGTCAAACATGGTCCGAGAAAGTTGACAAAAAAATAGGCCAAAACTGCTGGGACGGAGGGAGTATTACATACCGCTAAGAATCTCACATCAGTGAACAATAAAACTATAAGTTAATACCCCTCTGTCCCAACTAACCTGCACACTTTAACTTTTGACAGTTGAATCAAAAAATGTTTGACCATTAAAATCTTTAACTATGTAAAATTAAAAATTATAAAAAAATTTAGTATTATGAAAATTCACATTAGAACGAATCTAACACTATGCCACATGGCAATTTCCTTACTTATATATCAATAGAATTTAATAGTTTAAATTAGTCAATTTTGACTTAATGAATAGTTCAATTGCAGCTTAAGGTGGGATGGAGGGAGTATATAAAATTATAAGTTACCTCAACATAGTACAAATCAGTTCTATGATAGAATCTCGTAACTCTAATATGATATCAGATCCCAATATTGGTTCGGTTGGCCTCATAAATGTATATTAGTATATTACTTTGTGGCTTCTTGCTATCCACGTGCGCATTTGTGCGATGAATGATATCGATTCACGTGAATGGAAGGGGCTATAACTTTATATATAAGATCATGGATCACCTTTGCCAGTGGCAGAACCAGGACAAAATTTGAGGGTGGCTGAACGAATTCTCTTCCTGGACGGAACTCTTTTCAATTTTAATCAATCGGGACAGACAAAGACATTAATACTCTTTTAGTTCGCTAGAGTTTATTGGGACGGCTGCACCAGCTCACCCCGGTACAATTCCGCCACTAACCTCTGCATAATACTTATCAATTTTATGATAGGAAACTGTGACTTTGAAACAATCATCCAAAACATGTGTAAGTACATTAGTATGACAAGATTTTTGTTGGACTGGATCAACAAAGATAGCCTAGCCTGTAATAGTCATGGTTTGCGAGACACGAACCATTAATTTTAGGACCGGAAGGCTGCACATTTTGGCCTATTGGCTTAGCAAGTTGCTGGAATTCGATAGAGCTAGCCCCAGTGGTCCTAGAATGAAGAATCAATATTATTCGGAGTTGATAATAATAATTGGTTTTTGTTGATAATAATTCGTGATCGGAGTTTTGTTTCTTTCATCTCTCATTTCGATCTTCGACAACAATGGAACTTGACATGAACAAGATGCGTGATCGGTTTTATCGAAGCTCCATTTTCCAAACAAGTCAACCCAACAAGTTTTGCATGTGTCTCTTAATTGGATTTATAATTCACCACAAGCAGTAACAAGATTGATCAATGAATACATTTTAAAGAGAGAGAGAGAGGGAAAAGATACAGGCAAGGTCGACTTTTACTTCACAGTATCTATAATTAGTGCAAACTCAAAAAATAATTTCTCCAATAATAGTCACAACCGAAATAAGAGATTGTTGGACTTCGCTTATTTCAATTTTATTACACTACACTTTAATTTAATTTAAATTCAATTTATTTTTTATATTATTTTCTATTTATTTACTGTCTTTTAATGCAAAATTTTGGGGGGAAATCGTGTTTCCATAAACATATGAAATACGAGATTAAATTAGAATTATTCAAAATTAAAATATTTTAGTTTCAATATTAAAATTTTACTATGCAACGTGTAGTAGTTATACGTTTATGACCCGATTAATGCATCTGAAAATTATATCTCAATTTCTAATTTGTAATTTAAACATCAGTCTTTTCATAACTTATGAAAAGACTGTTTTTCAAGAGATGAACTGTCTTTTAATATGATAAATGTATGATTATATTAAATTTTGAAAAGAAAAGTGCATGATTATATTAAAAGGGCAGAAACGAGCAACGGAGAAATGAAGGGGACGAAAATATTTGTCAGCGATATGTGAACACATGTACTCCCTCCGTTTCTATACTTACTTTATTGAGATATTTTTTTAAATGACATATTTTTCTAAGATTATTTCAATTTCATCAACTCTTTCAACTTTTTACTCTCTATATTCAATTTCATCCCTCATTTTTTCACCTAAATCCAAATACATATACCTCTGGTTCCACAAATAAAGAAACAAAAAGAGTACGACAATGAGCTGGCATGCTACTACTTTTTTGACTGCTCTTCAAATCCTCTTTGTCTTATTTAGAGTAGATTTTTTAGTACTTGCTCGCTCCGATCCTCTAATAATGTCTCACTTTTATTTTGAATTTTTTTATTGGCTCTTTCCTCTTTTTATAAATTTTAAATTGTTTTCATCCACACAATTTACTTTTTATACTTTCAATATAATCTCTACCATTCATTTTACTTTTTAAAAAATAAATGCCCAAAAGTTAGAGCCATTTTAAAGGGACCACAGGGAGTAATTTATAAATTGAACGACCGGAGGGGATGAAAGAATCGAAAATAAGGAGACATGTCATTTCTTGTTCCCAAAGAATGGATCCTAATTTCCATACTTAAAAGTCAGATCAATCTAATTAGTTCTCCAATTCAGAGACCAACTTTGTTACGTTGTTGGGAATTATGTAGTATCACCATACCAAACACTATACTCCGTATATAATAACTTAACTGAAATAAACATATTGAAAATAATAATTATAGATAAACTTAAACTATTTTTTTTCAAATTAATTTTTTAATTAATATAAAGTAAAGTACAAGTAAACTTGTAAGAACATGATATTATTATACATCCATCTCTACAATTACATCAATTAATAATTTAAGCTACAATTTAGGCTAGCTTAATTGTCATGTTTTTATTCAGATAATTGTCATGTTTAATCTGTATGTTAAAATAAATCAATATGATGATTAAATTTGATTTGATTATGGATTAGTTTCATGACTAGATTAGAGTTCTACCAGACCTAATCTACCTTTTGTACTCTATTTATTCCATTAAGTAATATCAGAATCATTATGGAAATGCACTCTTTCATGGTATCAGAGCAATTATGATCCCAAACCCCATAATTTTTAAATTTTATTTTAATTTCGGCCACCTCCCCCCCCCCTCTCTTTTCCGGCCGACCAAATCTTCACTGAATTTCGGTCAACTTCCAACACCCTCGACCAACTTCCGGCGGTCTCCAATACTACTCGGCACCTTCCTCTAGTTCTGGCGGTCTCGGGCGTCCGATTCACATCGGTCATCGTCTCTGGCCTCGTCTCTATCAGCCTGATTCATCCCCGCCGCCCCGTCTCTTCTATGGTCTGGTTCATCTCTGTCGGCCCGTCTCTTCTCCGGTCTGGTTCATCTCCGCCGCCCCGTCTCTTCCGGTCTGATTCATCTCTGCAGGCCTCGTCCTTAGTTCCGGCCCGCCCCGTCTCTTTGGCCCGATTCATCTTCGCCGGCCCACCATCTACTCTGACCCAATTGATCACCGGTGGTCCTCCGTTCCGGCAGTAACTCTTTAGCAAGAACCGTTCTGCGTACACGCCGAGTGAGATCCACACATCTGCAGGTCTTCGTTGTGTGTCCCCACACGCACCCTAGTCTCCACGCGCAGTGTCCCTCTTGCAAGTGATTTCACGAGCCCATCACTTGTCACCTGCTAGCTGCTTTGCTTCGCGCCTTGCGCACATTTTTTTTCTTCTTTTCACCAAACTTCTTCGGAATATGGCTCATTCTGGTGGTATCTCAAAATTTCAGCACTTTTGCACCAAGTGGTTTTTGGATTCTGGTGCCACAAAACACATTGCATCGTCTCCCGCTGTTGTTGATCATATCACACCTTATCATGGTTCTTCCAACGTATATGTTGGTAATGGTTGTCAACTCCTTATTACTCATGTGGGTAATTCTCGGATTCCTAAATTTGTATCTCTTTATGATATGCTCATTGTGCCTGACATCACTAAAATTTTGCTAAACTAAAAATTTTCTTTCGGTTAGCAAATTAACTCGGGATTTAAATGTTGTTGTTTGCTTTGATCATCGCTCATTTGCCATTCGGCATAAAATCACTAGTGAAACATTGGGTCATGGTCATAGTGAAAATGGGCTTTATGTTTTAGACTATGGTGCATCTGCTTTGTTATTACTGTAGAGTCAAATAAGTCGCGTGAGTCTTTTGAAATGTGGCATGCTAGACTTGGTCATGTACCGCATTCTGTTATTTCTGGTCTGTGAGCTTCTGGATCCTTATCTGTCTCATCAATTTTTCTGAAACCTACCCTTTGTGATGCTTGTTAAAAGGCTAATGGGAAGCGTTTATTCTTTTATACAAATGATAAACGTACTGTTAGGGTACTTGATCTAGTTCACTATGACTTATGGGGGCCCTCTCATTTTTTATCTACTCGATGATCATTCCCGACTCACGTGGTTCTACCCACTGCGTCGTAAATTTAATTTTTGGGGTGTTTATCGCCATTTTGAGGCTTTTGTGGAGAACCATTTCTCTTTCATCATTAAGGTATTTTAGAGTGATGGGGGGACTGAGTTCGTAAATGGTCACTTACGAACTCACTTTCAGACTAAAGGCATTCACCATTAGATTTTTTGCCCGTATACTCCTGAGCAGAACGGTCGGGTTGAACGCAAGCATCACCAAATTATTGAGATAAGTCTATCTATGTTATACCACTTTCATGTCCCTCTCTCTCACTGGCCTCACGCCTTTGTTGCAGCTGCTTATACTATAAATCGGCTGCCCACTCCTGTCCTTGGCGGACGATCACCATATGAAGTTATCAATGACCGGATTCCTATATACATAAATTTCCATGCTTTTTGTTGTCGTGTGTACCCTTATCTTCGTCCACATGCAGCTTACAAACTCGCTCCTCGCAGTTTTCCTTGTATTTTTCTTGGGTACGACTCCCAGTACAAGGGATATCGATGTTTGGATCCTACGTCTGGAAAGATCTATGTCACCAGACATGCTCGGGTTGACGACACTTTCTTCCCTTATGCCGATGGTTCTACTTCACTACCTCCATCCTCTCTAGATGTCTCTACCTTTTTTGATCTCACTTATACAATAACTGATATATGTACTTCTTCCACTGTGGCGTATCCCCCTGCTCAGCTTGTCACTTCGGTTGCCAGCCCTACTGGCTCATCGATGCTACCATTATCACCGACTACAGCATCATGTTCTGTCTGCTCTGCCGATTCCGACCATCTAGTGGCCACTACAATGCATCCCGCTTCGCCTATCTCGTCATCGACCAGCTCACCTGGTTTGTCGACTAGAACACCCAGTTCGTCGGCCACCTCATTAACCCCTTCACCAGCAGCCACTTCGTCGGTCGTTCCTGCTCCTCAAGTCTCTCCACCTCGGCCTCGCACTCATCAGATGGCTTTTCGATCGGCCACTGGAGCTATTCAGCGCAAAGATTATCCTGATATCGTTGCTCACGGTCTTACTGCTTCTCTACTTGCTCAATCTGAGCCCACAGATTATCGCACTATTCTTCAGGATCCGGACTGGTTTTCTGCCATGGATGATGAGATGGCAGCTCTTTGTGGCCAGCGCACTTGGGATTTAGTGTTCGACCTTTGGGCGCCAACATTGTTGGCTCCAAGTGGGTTTATCGCTTGAAGTATAGACCACATGGCATTATCAAGCGTCATAAAGCTAGACTTGTGGCACATGGTTTCTCGCAGATTCTGGCCTTTGGCTTTGATCACACTTTCAGTCATGTGGTCAAAGCCTCCACCGTTCGGATAGTTCTCGCCATTGCTACCATGCGCTCCTGACTGCTTCATCATCTAGATGTCAAGAACGCCTTTCTTAATGGCGTCCTCGATGCCCCGGTTTATATGAAGCAACCTGTTGGATACAAGGATCCTGTTCATCAAGATTATGTTTGCCGATTGCGAAAGGTCATTTATGGACTTAAGCAAGCTCTCTGGGCTTGGTTTCAGCGCTTCAGCACTTATTTGACTCAGCTTGGTTTTGAGTGTAGCTCAGCCGACACGTCACTGTTCGTTCTTTCGAGAGGATCATCATTATTGTATCTCCTGGTGTATATGGACGACAACATTCTTACAGGGAACGATTCAACTCTCCTTAGGCAGTTCATTGATCATACGCATTGTGAGTTTGCGATTAAGGACCTCGACACTTTTCACTACTTTCTTGGCCTTGAAGTTTCACTTACTTCATTAGGTTTACTTCTTAGACAAGAAAAATATGCTTGAGACATTCTCACTCGTGCAGGGATGTCTGATGCTGCACCAGTCTCTACACCATTTGTGTCTGGTTCTCAGCTGCACAGTTCGACCAGTCCACCATTTTTGGGATCGGACTTTGTATCGTTATTTAGTTAGGGCTCTTCAACACTTGACCATCACTCGTCCTGATTTGGCTTTCTCGGTCAATACTGTCAGCCAGTTTCTTCAGGATCCCGGAGACGATCATTTTGCTGCTGTTACTCAAATTTTGAGGTATGTACGGGGCACTCAGCATTTTGGTCTTGCTTTTCGGTCTGCCAGTTCTCCAGAGGTGTTGGGGGTACTCTAATGCTGATTGGGCTCGCTGTTTGGAGACTCGTTGTTCCACTTATGGACACACTGTTTTTCTTGGTGGCAACCTTGTTTCCTGGAGTGCCAAGAAACAACCCACAGTTTCTCATTCCAGCATTGAGTCTAAGTATCGTGCTCTTGCCAACACTGCTTCATAAGTTGTTTGGCTTACTCATTTGTTCCGATATCTTCGGGTTCCTTTGTCTGGTTCTCCAATGTTGTTATGTGACAACAGTAGCACAATCTTCTTAGCTCAGAATCCAGTTGCTCACAAGCAGGCGAAGCACATTGACATCGATTATCACTTTGTTCGAGAGTTAGTTACTTCTGGCAAACGGCGTGTTGCTCATGTTTCTACTGCTCTTCAGGTTGCAGACATCTTCACCAAAGGGCTCTCCCGTCCGCTGTTCGAGTTTTTTCGTTCCCAGCTTTGCGTCGCTGAGCATCCGACACTTCGCTTGAGGGGGGTGTTAGAATAAGTCAAAATGTTGATGATTAGATTTGATTAGATTTGATTAATCCTGTTGACTAGTTAGAGTTATATTAGAACTAGTTTACCTTCGTGATTTGTACTCTCTATTTAGTCTCTCCATGATCAATAATAACAATTACGGGAAATTCATTCTTTCATTAAATGAATTAGAATCAGGTTAAGAAAGAAATACCCATTCTGATTGGTTTTGTATATATCATTTTCCATATCTGATTTTGTCTTGTATACCCATTATACTCACTATATATATATATGAATACACACAGCCACAATTATTTGTTGGTTTTACATTGTATCATGGTATCAGTCAGGTTTCTCTAAAATATTCCCTGGTTTTTTCCAAAATTTCAAAATCCTCTCCCTGTTTTTTCTGATCACACGGCTGCCGCCCACCTTCCGATCTCCGACCGCCGCTTCCAGCTGCTCCGTCGTACTCGGCCGATTGGAATTTTCCGCCGATCTAGCACTGTCATCACCATTTTGAAGCAGTGAGCCATCAGTGTTAAGATTGAATCTATCCGGATGTCTCCGTTGGACTTACTAGTGGCATTTATCTATGGATTTTGCCTTGATTATCCTTTTGCAAAACTGCAAAAGTGTAGAGGTTATATACCTTCTTGGAGTAAACCGGTTTTTCTAAATAATTAGCCATGCTATTGGCCTCTTTGTAAATGTCTCCGATCTTGTACCAGGTTGGGCAAGAGGTTCCATATTGCACGCAGATCATCTATGCTGTTCCAAGGAGTTTGTATTTTTCTTTCACCATTCTTATAAGTATCTGGGAGTCATATTCAACCTCCAATTGTTTGATTTTCTTTTGTACTGCTATATCAAGTCCATATTTTAAAGCTGTTTCTTCAGCTTAAAAAACTGTACAATTTTGGATATGTGTTGTTGTAGCAACAATTGGATGTCCTTTGCAATATGTGATTATAATACTAGCACTTGTTTCACCATTTTGAAGCAGTTAGCCATCAGTGTTTAGTTTGAATCTATCCAGATGTCTCCATAGGATTGATCTGTGGCATTTCTTTTTAGATACATTCCTACAAATTAGAAGTCTAGGCCATCCAGATTGTAAATCCCATAATACTTTTCTTCCAAATCAGAATGCCATTTAACTAATACATGGTTCTTTTGTTTACGAAATTTTCAAGTAGTTTTTTATTTACCCAAATCACAAAACATGGCAAGATTCTTATCTGATCAAAAGATTGTTAAAGATTTTCAGGTGCAAGTATTGATGATATCTATTCAATAGAAATGTAAATTTATATGATTTTCATATATAATAATGAAGTAAATTGAACCGTTTATGCACTTCTTTTTTTACACCGTACTTTAATTATAGCACCTTTGTTTGAGAGTGTAGGTAAGGCTACGCCATGCTGAGAGTACAGGAAATGTATATGCCATGATGTAATTGGAGAAATCAGATATATTGAAATAGAGACAGTTGAGAACAGGCTGGTTATTGAAAAAATTAACTCAAGTGGAAGTATTTCCACATCTCACTTAACCCATTTTATTGTAGTCCATGCATAAATATATAGAGAAAATTGAAAGAAATATGAAAAATGACCTAAATATTTGAAAAATATGGCCTCCTTTAAAATAGAAAATATTAAAATTATATAGGAATTATAAATTCCATCTGAAACCATTCAACAACCTTAAAATTAGCTAACTTTCAAAAGTGTTCCTCAACAAACATGATTAGTATAAGGACCCACCACCAATGAAAGAGTTAAGTGGGATCGATGTTTACAAAGAAACAAAGTCAATCATTAGAAAGCAAGGAAAAATTAATGTCCCACCTCTTTCCGCCAAGTAAATTGATTAGTTGCGATAGAAATCATAGTTGCAAGCCAGAGAAGAATTCTTAGCCACAACATCAGAAACATCAACTCAACTAATGTATTAGTTCCCAGTGTAAGTTTCTAGTATTTCCAATTCTCGTATACTATTATGTGTGCGATTGATGGGCATGTTTTCTAGTGAATATGTGCAACTACGCTTTTTTTTACAAAAAAACATAACCGGTTATAGTGGGGGATTATGTAGACCCCTACCCGTTTATTAATAATAAAAATAAATTAAAAATACAAAGAAAGAGTGGGAAACAAAGACATACATCTATGAATAGAACTCGAGAATCCTTCGTCTATACATGGATCTAATCTAGTTCTAAGAATTCTCAAACTCACATAAAGCTATGGAAAGATTACAAATATCTCCTAATGTCATGTATGGTAGAGAACAAAATGTGTAATAATAAAGAAGTTCAGTACACTCTTTATTACATTTTCCTAATATATGGAAATGAAATCGAGTAAAGATTAATCATCCCCATTATGTCCGGAGGTAGACCTGCAAAAACAAAGAAAGAGTTTACATTTTTAACACTTGCAATTTTTGCCAATGCGTCACCAACACTTTACGCTTTTCTATTGATGTGCAAAATAGTTCAGTCCATCTGATGAAGAAGCTCCCAAACTTGACGAATATCTTTGATACATTGCCTGGAGATTTTAATTTTTTTTCTCACTATCTTCACTAGCAGTTCAAAATTGCATTCTATTTGAATGTGTTTGATCTCACAATTTCGAGCCGCATAAACACCGTACTGGAATGCTTTTAGCTCTGCTTTAAGACTTTTATAAGATTGGATAGGCTTGGATGATGATAGTACTAGATTCCCTTTACGATCTCTAATGATAAAGCCAATTCCCATACTCTCATTCTTTAGCACTGAACCATCTGTATTCAGCTTGAATTGAGCAGGAGCCTTCCAATGAACTATCTTTTTTCTCAAAACTTTTCTTAGACCTATAAATGAATAGTGTGGGTATCCCTGATGTCAAATTCCACAAGCATTTTATGCCTAATCCAATCAATATTTCATTCAATTGCAGTAAGATTTTCCTGAAAATTATGTAAGTATTAGGTTTTATTTGATCGAAGAAATAGTTGTTTCTAGCACACCAAATGAACCATATACATAAACATTGAATGATATTGATGAGATCATTAAATTCAGTAAAAATCAACTTTAGATTCAAATAATGGAACAATCTGCCCCATAAGTATTCAAAGTAATGGGAATCTATGTCAATACTTTGTCAATTTGGTCTCATATTTCTTTGACAACAGTGCAACTGTTAAAAGAGTGATGAATACTCTTAGATTCTTGTTGAAAAAACAACATATAGAAGGTAGATTCAATGTGAAATCTTCACTCACATCAGGGAAATGGACTATCTTGTTCAACAGCCCCCAGTACCTTATGCCTTTTTTTTGGAAGAAACTTAGACCAAAGATGATTGAAAGACTGTAAAGTGTTTCTTTTTGGTCGGATAATTTCATATGTAGATTTAAGAGGGAAAATTCTTTAGAATTTGGTTTTCAAACCATTTTATCTTCATAGTCAGGAAAAAATCCTATGTTTATACCGAGTGTATAGATAACTAGATTTGGAAGATGATTCTGAAGCATGCACACAAAAGCAATTGGCTGTGATATAAATTCAACAACCTTGAGGTGGGGGGATTGTAGTTCCCTATCTGGATTCCATTTACTGATTAGATGACCTAATTCTGTCCAGTTTGAATACAAAAAGGAAACTAATCATTTCCCTATTTTGATCATAATATATTTTATGGCCAAAGTTTTGGTTGGCTGATAATTGGGTGGTGTCTTCTACATGAATTTAGCCCGTAGGGAATCTCCATGTTGAAGCTTCTACCGTAGTTTTAAAGAAAATCTTTTTATCATTAGGTGAATTTTTTAAAATCAAGTCTATTTTCTTCATAGGGAAAACATAGTTTGTCCAAAGACCTCCAAGTTCTACAAGGTTGGTTATCATTTGATTTGGATTTCCAAAAGAAATGTGCCATTGTTTTGTGCACTTGATTAATGATATAGTTAGTAGGTTTTAGAACAGTTATGTTGTGTGATGGCATAGAGGATAAGACATGCTTAATTAAGATCATCCTTCCTACTTGTGATAAGACTCTATTTTTCCATTTTAAAATTTTGAAGTTAATGGAATTAAGGAGACCAAAATAATGAAAGTTCTTGATCCTTCCTATGGAAATTGTGGATCCTAATTATTTGGAAAAAATATTTCCCTGAACCATTTGAGTTTCAGATTTAATTTGGGTTTTGATACTTGGAGAAGCATTTTTGGAAATGAGAAATGATGATTTCTAATAATTAATTATTTGGCCAGATGCTTTTTCATAAATTTTGAAGAATCCCATGAGTTTCTTTTATTCCTGACTTTGTATATTTTAAGAAAATTGTTGTATTATAAGCAACAGAAAGATGAGTTGCATTGAACAGGAGGTTCAGCAGTTTTTAATAAAGTATATCTGCATATTGAAAGTAAACATTCATTGATTTGGAGAAGGATTTTGCCATCAGTATATAGCAAAGGGGATAGAGGGTCCCCTTGTTTCAATCCCCTTGTAGATAGGAAGAAACCAAAAGAATTTTCATCCACTAACATTAAATTTTGGGCAGATTTTATGTTATTGATGATTAGATTTACAAAATTATCCTCTGAACCCATTTTATTTAAGAGGTTTAATAAAAAAAAGACCAAGAAACTCTGTCAAAGGTTTTCATCATGTCTAATTTAATTATTATATTGTAGCCCAATGTTTTTTAAATTAATGTAGGTTGCCAATTATTGCATTAACAACACAGTTTTTGAAAGTTCTATTCCTGAGGTAAAAGCTGATTGGTCAGGACTTAAAATTTCGTTCAATAAGGGCTTAATCTTATCTGCAAGTATTTTTGTGAAAGTCTTGTTTGAAAAATTACAAAGACTAATAGGCATGTAGTTTTTGAATGATGAACAAACATATTTTTACAAATGAACACAATAAGTGTAGTGATGGCTTTAGAAAGTTAAGTTTGATTATAGAAATCATGTCCTGCTGGAAGAACATCGATTTTAATAATGTTCAAACATTTCCTATAGAATAAACCATGAAAGCCATCGAAGTCAAGTGTTGAATCACTATTCATGTTCATTATTGTGTCAGTTTATTCTTCCATTGTTAGAATTTTTGTTAATTTTTTATTCATTGTGTCAATGATTGATTTTGGTGAGTTTTCGAGCAAACGGGCAGTGTTGATGCCCGTATGATCTGTTTCTTCATGTGTTTGAAGATCTGGGGAAAAAAGTCACAGCTTCATTTCCAATTAGTTTATGATTATAAATCCAGTCCCCTGTAGAATTTTTTATTCCTGTTATCAATTGGTTTTCATGTTTATTTTTAACTGTATGGTAAAATTGTTTTTAAATCACCTTCAGTTAGCCATTTAACTGCGGCTTTTTGTTTCCAAAATGATTCTTAGTTAGCTAAGCCTTGGGTAATATTTACTTTTGCCTAATTGAATGCCATAAGGGTGTTCTGGTTCTCTGATTGCTGCAAATCTGGTTCAATTTTAAGTGATGAATCTTTACATTTATGCACTGTTGTGAAAATGTTGCCAAAAGTGTTGGTATTCCATAGTTTTAATGCTATTTTCAAGTTTTTAAATTTGAATACAAGTTTCTCGTCCCATTAAGATTTTTTTGGAATATTCCAGGCTTCTTAGTTATTTTCATGAATAAAGGATGGCTGATCCAACAGTTTAAAATTTTGATTTGTTTATGTACAGAGTTATTAGAGTTTTTCTGAAATGTGTAGAATTAGTGGGCTATGATCATATTGGTCTCTATCTAATGTTTGAATATAATAAGTTAGCGATGTTTGTCACCATAAGTTATTAGACAAACTTTTGTCTAGACTTTTCCACATTCTACCTTTGGGTTTCATCCCTGTCCATGTGTAGAGGGATCTAGAGGTCGGGGTGTTAAAAAATTATTACCTCATACATTACATGAAACTGGACCTATTACTTCACCCATTTTACCTCACTTTTTTTCTTAGGTCAAATAACTAAGGTAAAAATTTCATTTACCTCGCTTTTTTAAAGTAAAATTATTTTCATGTCGGTTAAAAAATAACCAAGTTACAACAGTTCTATGATTACCTCTGTAAATAATTTTCAAATTTGAAGTAAAAATTATAACCAACGTAGCTGCAACGTCGACAACATGGGTACAACCTAGCAGTAATAGTCAATAATGAGGTGAACGACTTCGCACTTATGGTCGGTTGGACTGAATTCCTTTAAACGTTAAGGGTGACGTCGCATGTTCACCCATGCAATGTTTTACATGCTCCTCAGTCCAAATCAGTACCTAAATCCATATAAATTAATTAATTCATGCAGTGTTGCAGTTTAGTCGGTAACATGTCGGTTAACTCGACATCATATGTGCGAATGATGTACGAAGTCACACTTCTATATCATACCTAATAAATCAACAATAGTTAACCAATACAACCCTAAATTGTAATGTACCATCTAAAAGTCACATTCCAAGTTCACTGCAGCCGGTCTCAAATTTAATCAACATAAATTGGTAAGACTAAAGGTAGGTAATCCAAAACACTTAATTATACCATACAATATCCAGAGAACATCCCATCAAATTTAAAATTATCAAATAAAATACAAAATATCCCAATAAAATTCAAACAAAAATTCATCATTATGTACGACAAAAGAACATCCATGGAATCAACGGGGTGGTGACAGGGGTGAGATAACATCGTCTGCTGAAAAGTTATTTCAGGTCATTATCGGTGCTATTCAGTGGAAAACTTGGTATCATCGATGCTAGACCCTTCTTCATCATATGTGATTTTCGGGTCATCCTCGTCATCCCCATGAACCTCATCCCTTGGTGCATTTATATCACCAGCAACCATAAACTTCATCTCCGGGAATTCTTCCATAATCTTTATCATGTTACGGTCGGTGCGCTGTGCCATGGCCATGGTCTCAGCCACGTCCTTTGGGAGGATGCCCCAGGCGCTACGTTTAAGTCTTCTGGGGGGAAATAAGTTGAATTAAATTTAAATTATAAAATTTAAATAATAAAAATTCTGAAATAACCATAAAACTTAAAAAGTTTCATACTCGATCGCGGGGCCAGAGTACTGGAGGGGGCATGATCATCTTCTATAGAAAACAATGGATTCGCCTCGGGACCGAGCGTGGGCAGCACATCCAGATTTTCTTTGGGGACGTTGTAATCAATCCACGGCTCCTCCTTCTGCTAAAAGTAGTTCGCATCGCAGTACTTAGGATGGCGGTGATGACATTTCCGTAGGGAAGTGTTTGACTCTTTGTTGTGATGGCCAGTTGGTGCATCTCTTGGATTATGGTGTACCCAAGGTCTACTACCTTCTTCTCTGCAAGGTGGTAGTACATGATGGCCCCATTAGTTGCGCACTCTAAAGGATATCCGACTTGGATCAGTATTTGTGCAATTATATTGTACATCATTCTCTCCTCAAGATTGAGGACATCAATCTTGATCTGCTTCGGTTGGATGAGCCCATTCCCCACTTCAATTTTAAAGTACTTCTCAACCATTCGGATGGGTTTCATGGTCCCCGAATTTATCATTCTCGGTGACTGGTGGAGGCCAATTGTCCCAGAAGTACAGTTGAAGAGGATCAATCTCTGGATATCCTCCCCACTGTCTGTGTACCCAATCACTTGATTGATGAACTCTGTCGTCATCTCCATGTCTACCCCATTGACTCTTAAATTGTAGATGTATGTCTATTGCCGAGTGACATTGGCATAGAACTCTTTGACCTCCGTATTATACGTTGGTTTATCCAGGCATGTCAAACCCTCCATTCCCAATTTTTTGAAGGGTTCAAGGAAAACACTAAGGTGGAGTTTATCCACATCCTTTGGTTTCATCACCCTGACCTCCTTTATTCTTAGGCCGAGATCTTTTCAAAATCCATTTGTGCCTTATCATTCGAAAATGTATGTTGTCCCATGTTGGCGGTGGACGATGGCCCTTGTCTTTGCCTTATTGGTTCCTGATGAACCTGCTCACGTGGTGTTTTTACTTGACCTCTTGGATGCCTACTTCATTAGAACCATCTGAAAAACAAGGGAACGTGGAATAATTAGTGAAACAGTCAATAACCTAATGAAAGCAATAACATTTGGCCAATTTCGCATTAATATCGTAAACATTTCCTCTAGACCCATTTGTTTCATGCTTAATCACATTTTCATGTGTATGAATGTGCCACATCGCATGGCCAATCGATTGAGCCGAAATATTATTCGACTGGAACACAATTGGTCCTAAAACACCAAAAATCTCAACAAACATCAACATTAAAATAAAATAGTAGCATACCATTAATAAGCAGGAAGAATGAGTTCCATAACAGTTCCCTAAATCCTAACCCTAGCCAAGAACTTGTAAAGAAATTCCAAAAAAATGGATAAACCCAAAACCTAATCACACAGCAAAATTAAACAGCCCATGCATTTTGAATGTTATAAGATCATGAAATGGTCAATGAAAGAAGTCCTTCAAAGCTGAAAAAAACATCATCAAATTTGTGGAAAATCCTTACCTTAGGTAGGATTTGGTGCAACATCATCGGTTGGGAATGTAAAAGGTTTGAAGGTGGGTAGTTTATATACCCATCGCAAAACACGATTGTTTCAACATACGTGCGACATCGCAGCATATGTCTCATTGAAAGACACAAACAAAACACAAAGTGCGATGTTGTTGTTCGTATATTTTGGGCCACATACATGCATAGGCCCAAATATTATATATTTTTGTCTGGACCAGGGGGGAATTGAATCAACAATAGCCGATGTCGTAAACTCAATCGACAAATTTGAGGTTTGACAGACGTATACGTGACTTCGTATGCAATTATGACTGGGCCAAATTAGACAAGCTGCCCAAACCAAAAATATATCTGAACCTGGTCAGTGGTGGATTAAAACCACAAAAGGCCGATGTCGTATTTACAATTTGTCGTTAGCGAAATGTTTTTGACCCTTTAGTCATGCCGCAATTTGGATTGTGAGATGATTAGCCCAACATAAAAAAATCCTAGGCACGAACAATTTAATTACAAAATTAACTAATATAGGAATATTCTTTTGGAAATAAAATAAATAATAAACGTATTGGAGTAACGTAAAAAAATGTATTTATCTTATTCACATTGTCATGAGTATGATGTTCCATTTTGGGCATGAACGGGTAAATGAAACGGGCCCAAATTATTCACAAACACTACATGATGAAACTTCAGGGAAATTACATTATGGCACAAACTTCCTTGCATGTTCACCACGCTTAAGAGCTCTGAATTAGAAGAAAACAAAAAATGTTTCATATGAAAACTATAAGTAGTGTCTAAGATGGGCGCAAACCGAAGTAGTCGTCCAGCTATTTATATCGTATTTAATCAATACTCTTACAATAAGCGTTATGAGAACGATAATTAATGTCAAATATAGAATCACCTGAAATTTAATATTCTTGGATTGTTATGAAATAAAAAATTAATCAAATTTCATCCATCAATTTTTTGAAACCGCTAGTACGTGGTCTAGAATAAATTGTAAATAATTACTTGAAAGTATACGAGGGTCAATCATAAGAACTTGTGGAAGTATATTTTGAATAAGATCAGTTTCTTCATTACTCTCAGTTATTATGAGTTCAACTAGGGATGACGAAGCTTCTTTTCGGGATGATCGGAATCGAGTTTGGGACAACCGGTGATCTTGTTATTTTTTACACTTAGTTCCCTCCAAGGAAGTGGGAGAGGTTGAAATGCAAAATTGGAGATACCATTATCTAATTCTCATTTTCACGAGTATGGTGTTCCAATTTTAGCATGAATGAGTAAATGGAACGGGCCCAAATTATTAAGAGACAGTACATGATGAAACTTCAGGGAAATTACACTATAGCCCAAACATCCTTGCATGTTCACCATGCTTAAGAGCTCTGCACTAGAAGAAAACACCAGATGTTTCGTAAGGAAATTATGTGAACTGTCTACGATGGGCGCGAACTGAGTAATCGTCCGGCTATTTTTATAGTGTTCCTTAAATACCCATACGATAAGAGTTATAAGAACGATCATTAACGCCACATATAGAATCACCTGAAATTTATTATTTTTGTTTTTTTTATGAAATAAAAAATAATTAAATTCCGTCCATCAATTTTTAGAAAGTCCTAGTATGCGGTCTATAGTAAATTGTATACGAGGGTTAGTCGTAAGAACTTGTAGAAGTCTATGTGGAACATGCCCTGTTTCTTTATTACTTATGGTTATTATGAGTTCGACTAGGGACGACTAAGTTTCTTTTCAAGGCGATCGGAATCGAATTTTGGACAACCGATGATCTTTTCATATTTTGCACTTAGGTCTCTCCAAGGAAGTGGGAGAGGTCAAAATGCAAAATTGGAAATAACATTATTTTATTCAAATTTTGACGACAATGTTGTTCCAATTTTGGGAATAAATGGGTCGATGAAAGGGGCACGGGGGCGACAATTTTACGATAATGTTCTTAAAACGTAGTATTTTACAACAATTTTGGTAATTACACTATGGCCTTCATGGGCGATGTCACAATTTTTGTCGCATAGAATGAAACCTGAACCGAAGATTGACTGACGTCAATCCATCCGAAATTTCAAGCAAGAACCAAAAAAATTAGCCAAAATTTTGAAACAAAATTTCCCCCAGACCTATTCCAAGTCAACAATATTCAACACTGAAATCCATTTTACATCTCTAACACAAATCCTACAAACCCAACTCTACACCATCCTATCTATTCAAAAAAATCAACAAAAAGGTTCAATATAATTGCTTCTCTCAAACAAGAAGTATCTAAGGATGGAGCATCTCCGGGTTCAAATTAGTTGAGGTAGTTTTCCATGCACTCCATGTTCGTTTAGCAAATTTGTTACCATACTTTGAATATATATTTTTCCCTTATTCATTAAAGATTGAATAATTTCATGAAGTATGATGATTGTGTTACATTTTATATACTGTACGTTGTTTTTGTTTCCAATATAATGCCATTTTGGTAAAGAGTTTGAAAAAAAAGGCTTACATTTGGATGAACAAAGTATGAATGTGCGACGTCGGTCATATTTAATCGCTCCATCTGATATGATACTGAAAATATAATGATGTCGCATAGGTATAGAAAATTTTGCAATATCTATAAATATCTGAAGTCGGTCTTCACTCGGTCTATGCGACATTGGTTTCTTATGCATGAAACGTCGTCTTTATTCAGATAAGTTATTATATCCTTATTGATATTAATGCTGTTTACGTATGACTATATTATGTGCATTTCTGGAATATGTAACATAAATATTGTTTTCTTGTGTATTTGTTTTAATAAGAACAAAGAGAGTTATTGATGGACTTTCAGCAAGTAGCTAGATGGACGGACTTGTCATTTCACTAGTCGCCCTGATAGTCTTAATGTCATACAATGTAGAAAATGGAGGTTCAATATAAATAATATTTTAATTTCATATCAACCATATATATTTTAATATATTATATCATGTATCTGTAATATATGTTGTAGTTTTGTTGGTTTTAACATGTCAATCTCTCCCACATTAATTGAATAACAATTGATTGTTGTATGATGTTTAACTATTTCAACCTTTTATCGTATTTTAAATAACATGTCACGGTTATCGACGAATGATTGTTTGTGTCATAAAATATTGAATATTATAATACTATACGAGGAACGAAGTCTAACCGATTAAACTGCAACGTCGCACAAACCGGATGGAGCAAATGACACATTACCGATGTCTCATATATCATTGTCGTTTATTTGGAGACATCGGCCATTCAAAACGATGCCGTATTCGTCATCATTTCACGTCAGCTGGCACATGACGTGGGTCCCCATAGCTCACGATGTCGCTAAACATTTTCTACGACATCGCTCTTATTAGATAGAAGTTGTCTTTGACGATGTCACACTATTTCCTCTTCTATCGTCCGCTTTCTTACTATGGCTGACGTCGCATGCACGTGGATTTCCACGTCGATTGTAACAAAGTCGTAGCTATGCTCTCCTATCGTCAGCATTCTTTCTTAAACTGACATAGGTTATTAAAAATGCCAGCGTCAATCCGAACCAAAGTAAAAGGTACTATTAACTCGGTTCCGAACCTAGTTAAAAATTGCATTTTTTATTTCAGCTGTATTTACCTTGTTTTTTGGACTAAAAACCAAGGTAAAAAATCCTGTAGAACGGAGGTAAAAGGTCCTTTTTCTTGTAGTGTTAGGAGCTTATTAAAAATTTAGATATGTTTATTGTTTGGGACATATAGGCCAATATATTCGTCAGGATTGGAATAACATTGAAACCACCAATTAAGCAAAAAGGTGTGTTTTAAAGGCTGAAAGTGAATGCCACATTTTCCTTCTTTCCTTGGTGTGTTTAGCATAGATGAAGCTAATTTGGCATTTTTTATGCATTGTAGGGTGTTTGAAGTTAGAGATTATGTATTGCTCTTCCACTACATTGATTTGGAGGTTGATTTCATCTATCTAGAAAATCTAAATTTTACATTTGTCATCTGAGAAATAGTGTTGAAATCCAATGTGTTTTCAGATTGATTTTATGTCGTTATTATTGAGCATAGACCATATAATCACAAAAGTCTCGATTTTATATCTCTTTTTAATATCCCTGATCCTAATAAGAATAGATTTATTACCTACTACTCTAGCATCCCAGACACAAATTTTTGTTTCAATTATTGAGAAGATTTAATATTATTCAATGAGAAATGGGTTGCAACTGTTTTAGGAGTGGCTTTATAATCTTTGTTATTGTATTTTTTGGGTTTGGTTTTCTGATCTATAATGTTTAGAGTTTCTGAGTTTTCTTCGTGTTTCAACAGAGAGTTAAAAAAATTATTGGATTCAATCAGGGTTTTTAAAATTTCAATTTGACAGAGAAAAAGGAACTGATTTAGGGTGTTCTGCGTTCATCAATTCAATTCTTTTGGATTTTTCATTACCTGAAGATAGAAGAGGTGATTTCCTCGCACTCAATTCAATGAATTTATCATTCATATTTTTTAATTTTTGATTTGGAATGTTGGGGTTCCGATTAAAATCAGTGTTATTAGTGTAATATGCCTGAAGTGTGTTCTTATAATCAGAATGAGTTATTATAGTTTCCACACTAAGATTTCCAGATTCAGTTTGAGGAGAGATCAAGTTTGTAGCATTCTGTACAGTGTGGTTATTTGACTTTTGAGTATGTTTTATCACAGTTAAATTGTTAGCAGAGTTTGGACCATTAACAGGTTTTTACACCTAATCATGCGGAGGGGGTTTAATAGAGACAGTATGCTCATTTATAGCATGTTCATCAGACTGAAATACCTCACTATCAATTTGTTCAATTAGAATGGATTCATCAGTCAAATTAACAGTATCAGCCATTTGTTCAACTAAAGTAGATTCAGTAACAGCGGACATTGCATTCATATCAGGTTTTCCAAATGAGAGATCAACATCAACAGAGTGTTCTAGCACAGTTAAGTTTGCATCAGATGAAACAGCACCAACATACCTAGTAGTAACATTTTTATTAAGAGTTAGGGAAGAAAGAGGAACCTGCCTCCTTGTGGAAGAGGGGAAATTTGTTTTTTTCATTCCTTCACTACGAGAAACATGACCTTTTACCTCGGTTCTACAGGACTTTTACCTCAGTTTTTAGTCCAAAAAACTGAGATAAACACAGTTGTAGTAAAAAGTGCACTTTTTACCTCGGTTCAGAACCAGGGTAATAGTACCTTTCACCTAAGTTTTGGACCGACATCGGGAGGTTTTGTGAACGATGTCGGTCCGAGCAAGAAGGCCGATGATGGGTGAGCATAGCTGCGGCTTCGTTATGAACGATGTCAACATCCACATGCATGCAACGTTGCCTATAGCAAGAAGGCGCATGATGAGACGTCAAATGCATGTATTTTCTGAAGCATTTAGCATCTCTTTTGTTATCTTTTTGTTGGAACATTTCTAGATTTAGGTAGGTTTACATCATAAGGGGTTTAGATGACCGTTTTCGGGTTTGGTATCTAAATCCTTCATTTTGCAACCTAGTTTGAGTCTAATGGATTTTTGGTCCTTACGAGCATATAGATTCCTGTT
>JAULKM010000012.1:1235718-1248104 GCA_032355605.1 Rubia tinctorum | reverse complement strand
TGTATACCCTTTGTACTTAGTATATATATGAATACACACAGCCACAATTATTTGTGGGTTTTACATTCTATCAGATGGAGAGGGACATCAATTGTAATCTATGTGGGAAAGAATCCGATGATGGGGAGGAGCTGGCTTCGTGAGGTTTTGGGTAGTTGTTTCGTTGCAAACCAGGCCATGAAGAATGATGCTTTTGCCGTTGTAGCTGCATCATGTCAGTAAGCCTAAATTGTTGGATGATCATGCCTCATTAGTCGTTTGTTATCATATTGATGTTTACCTTATTTTTGTCATACAGTTTTGCAGAATTTGCTCTAGGGGGTTCTGATTGGCTTGCAACGGGTGAACATCAATGATATGATGAATGTGGGGATTTAGCTGATGCGGTGGGGAAGCTGGCGCATGATAGGCGGCTTCTTGGTGTTATATGTACGGGGCTGGAGGGAGGAACACAGAAAGGCGTGGGATCAGAATCAGTTGTCTTAGAGGGTGTTCCAGAGTTGGGAAAGGAATTAATGTTGAGATTGACGCTGCTAATATGCAGATTGCGCTGGGAAGGTATAATGTGGTGATTGAGACACTCGTGAATCAGACTCCGGAGGATAGTGAGGGTCGGGCTCAGTGGCGGACCCAGGAATTTATATGCGGGGTGCACCAATTATATATATAATACGAATAAAATATATAAAAACTAAAATAACTCCAAAATTAGTGGGGTGCACTATTTTTTTTTTTAAAAAAAATCAGCTATAAAAATTAGTTTTAAAAAAACTGGGGTGCACTTGCACCCCAGGTTACTACATAAGTCCGCCCCTGGTCGGGCTATGATATTTGTTTCCATGGGGAAAGCGCTGTAATCAGGAGAAGTTTCCTAAGTCGAAGAGGTATTTTGTTATGGCCACGGATATTCTTGGAAAGAAGTGGCCTCACCTGTGGTGGTGGTTGAGGTGTACGTGGAGATATCGACCATGAATAAGTTTGAAACTGCTATCTCGTTGTTGAAGAAAGCATTGAAAATGCCCGAGAGGATTGCAGAGGAGCAACACTCTGTGGGAAGCGTTTCTGCAAGCATCAGATTAGATACACGGGGAAGGTTGGACAAGCTCTGCCATACTAGGAGGACGAGACTGGAAGGTTGAAAGAGAGCTTTGGGGCCAGACATTAATTATGGGGTTGGTTATGTGTACAATTACTTAGGTTCATCTTATTTAGAGTTAGATAGACCCGAGTCTGCTGCTCAAGTTTTTGCATATGCAAAAGATATCTTGGATGTGGAGTCTATCGAATCATGTCAAAACCTCTCAAAAGCATACGCTGCCATGGGAAAGTAAGTTAATTGCCTCCAGCTTCTGATATTGCGAACATCGTACTATTCTTTTATGTGTCAAAAGTATTGCAATTTTGAATAGACTCGGGTCTGTTAGCACTTCTGTTTATCTTTCATGATTTAAGAGTCGGACACTACAGTCTCCAAACCACTCCATACTTGCATGCAGGTACAATTACTGGTGGTGGTAACCAGGGGCGAATCCAGAAAATTTTCAATGGGGTAACCAAATACTAATACTCCCTATTAAAAAAATATATATTTAATATTAATGGTAAAAAAAAAATTTACATGGGGTAACCAAATACTAATACCCCCCTATTTTTTTTAAACATGGGGTAACCATGGTTACCCCATGCCTCTACATAGATCCGCCCCTGACTATGTAGATGTGATCTATGATCTTATAAATTGAGTCGTAACTCTGTCAACCACCGGTGTGGTACACTAACACAGGCAAAACCGTCTTTTACTTCACGATATCTATAATTAGTGCGAATTCATAAAATAAAATTATCAATTCTTATCGCAACTGATATAAGAGATTGTTAAACTTCATTTATTTCAATTTAATTACGCTACATTTTAACTACTCAATTTATTTGTTACATTATCGTTATTTAATTACTCTGCCTGTTTTTAAGTTAGCTAGGTTCCGATTATGATGATAAATGCATGATTATATTATGAATTTTGAAAAGAAAAATGTATGATTATATTAAAAGGGCAGAAACGCAGCAACGGAGAAGTGAAGCGGACAAAAATATTTGTCAGCGATATGGGAATACATGTACGACGATGAGCTGGCATGCTACTACTTTTTTGACTGCCTTTTAAATCCTCTGTCTTATTTAGAGTAGAATTTTTAGTAATTTATAAATTGAACGACCGGAAGGGATGACAGAATCGAAAATAAGGAGACATGTCATTTCTTGTTCCCAAAGAATGGATCCTAATTTTTTCCATACTTAAAAGTCAGATCAATCTAATTAGTCCTCCAATTAAGAGACCAACTTTGTTACGTTGTTGGGAACTATGTATGACCAATTAAGCTAGCTGAATTGTCATGTTTTTCTTATCAGATAATTGTCATGTTTAATATGTCCTTTTGCCTCACTTCACATCACAGCATATCAAATCTAAAATCCAAAACCGAGGTTTTTATGTACATGCTATCCCGTTGTTCGTTACGTGTTTTTTTTCTCTTCATCATATCCAACAATCAAGTTTCACTATTTAAATTACATTCCTATAGTTAAAATTACTGTAAATATTAATATCCAAAATATATACATTTACCAACTAATTAATATGAATGGTCTTCAATAATTTTTTTTTGAAATTTTGATCAAATAATACTTATGATCGTTCGCAGAGGTTGGTTTTTGTACCATGTACAACAGCGAAACGCCGAAACCGCTCTAAAACCGCACTTATGTTTCAGTTTATTAATTATTGAATCTCTCTTTCACCTCATCAAGTGAGACCACAAAGAAGCCACTTCATTTTTCTCTCAACAATGGTTGAAATCACTCCATGGACCTCACTTGATTTTCTCTATTTTACTCATTAATTTTACGTTTAATATATAATTTAAATAAATTTACCTACCAAAATAAATTGAAATGTGAAATTTATTAATACACTTTTAATTTATGAATTGAAATTAATTTTAAAAATTAAATTAATTTTAATTTTTAAAATTATTTTATGAACAAGAATTTTAAAAAATCACTATTCTAAATGAATGTAATTTTGAATTTTAAAAAGAACCAAAATTTAATTTCGAAATTTAAAATAAAAATCAGAATTTTTTAAAATTTTAGTAATTTTTAAACATTTCAGAAATATTTTCAAAAAATTAAAACGCAGATTTTTTTTAAAAAAAGTATTGGGACACGTGACATCAAATGATTGGGCTACGTGCCCCAATCAAGCCAAACAAAAGTTTTAAAAAAAGCCCCAACCAGCTTTTGCCACGTGTCAAAATTAGGAGGAGACATGTGCCATTGTTGATAAATAAATTGTCCGCGATGACGAGCAGCCCCACCACCACATGCCTTCACACGTTCCCGTTAATTTCAACCGTGTGATTTCAGTTCGATTTTAGTTTTTAATTGAAACCACTTTGAAATACCTCCTGTACATGCTCTTATGCATTAAACAGTCAATTTGGGCCGTCCATTCCGAAAAAGAAAAACAGAGATTTTTTCAAAGTCGTGAAAAGATTGTGTGGCGCGGCGATTGCATGTGTAGAAAAGTTTACGGCTCTCTTGTCCAGTGTCCACGAATGCATGATAGAATTTAATTAGTAGCACTGTATAATTTATTAAGTGTGATCAAATTAATTATGATAGATTTGGTCAGTGATTATGTCTAAAACCATGATGAATTGAAAATGTACGGGTATTTTTATTGTGTAATATACATGTGACTTTTATAATCAAGTAATTAGAAATTTCAGTAAACCAATTTCATGTGTTCATATTGGTTGCCAAGTCGCAGCCAGCTGGCCATGGTGAGGTTTTCAAATTTCTGCGCAGATCCTTTTTTTGGTACTCCCTATGTTTTCATAAATTTGACACACTTACCATTTTCATATGTTTTTCTAAAATTGTCATCTTTCCTTTTATGGCAAAAATTACACCATTCTCAACCACTCATTAAACTTTTTATTCTTCTCACTCAATTCTCACCATACATTTCCACTTGCAAAAATAACAACACATAAACCTATGGTGCCAAACATAGAAAAACAGAGGGAGTAAATAAATTATAATAGAATAATGAAGGGAAAGTTATCACACATTATAAATACGAATTATAATGCCCTAACCTTTACCGACACCTGAAATTAATTTCTGGTGGAAATTTGGCTTAATTAATCATGACTAAATTTTAGAAGTAACATTAATTATGGTGGATCACTCGCCCACAGATTGGCATAAAGATGAATGATTAAACCCTAACCTAAAGTGTAATGATACTTACTCAGCCAAAAAATGAAAATATCTTACTTAATGATTTCAATTGGAGAAAAAATATATATAGGCACGCTATTGTCACACGGTGTCATTATAAACAAGCGTTGACATATTTCCACCAGTTTCTCATTTTGCACACGAAAATTCATGGTCACATAAACAATTTGTTTTGAAGTTTTCATTGTATTTAATTTGATTTGAATTGCACTAAATTCTAACCAAAATATATTTTGAATAAATTAATGAAGTTAAATAAAAAATATTAAAATGAACTAATTGAAATGAACTGAAATATAATAAATTATTTTACATGTCAATATCAATATAATTGTCGATGATAAAATATTATTTTTTAAAATTTTTAAATAAAATGAATTTAAATAAATTGACTGATTTTTTTTGAAATTAAATTATTTTAAATGAATAAAACGTAAATACTTATGAAAAATAAATTTGCTTTTATGTGGGGTTAGCCACTACTCCCTCCGTCCCAGCAGAATTGGCAAAGGCAAAATTTTAGAGTCAAATTTATCAAATTTTGACCATAAATATAAATTTACATATAATAAATATATCATGAGATATATTGTTGAATTCATCTTGACATATATTTTCTAAATATTAACTTTTTATACGGAATTGATATATGTAGCTAGAGTTATTGATGGTCAAACATGATCATTGAAGACCGTGTGCATAGTAAACAGGCCAATTATGTCGGGACGGAGGGAGTAAGGCTTAACAATTTTCAAAACAGCTATAAGAGAAAAAATTTATATTAGACCGTCTAACGGTTAGACTAATTATAGAAAATTTTATTTTAATAACTTTTATGATCAAATTATAATTATATATGTTTCGGTAAATATTTTTAAAACGGTAAGTTTTCCTATGTTATTATTTACATTAATTATAAAATAATTAAAATATAAAAATAAGAGTTTGTGCAATCATAATTTTATCTACAATTTGCTCTAATATGTGATTTAGCCTTCTGCCCATAACAAATTATAAACTTTTAAGTATCCATGAATCGACAAGGTTGAAAATTCAAGTATTTTACGAAAAAGAGGCGAAGTTTCTCCCTAACAAAGCTATAAAAAAAAAACTGAAAAGGTAATTGGATATGGTTTATATGATGCGCTGTCGTTCCTTACTTTCTCGACTTTGTGTGGGCTCCGAATCTGTGAATGCCGGGTCACCTACCGAGCTTATTAAGTTGGCAGATCTCGATCTTTCCGGGTCGCTTTTCACAGCCTTTTTTAACTCGCCTTTAACCTAAAACCAAACCAACTCCGGTACTACGTGTGTGTGACTTATAAGTGTCTGAAGTCTTGTTTTTTTTACTTCACCGACTCTAACAAAATGACTTTCACCAAGATGAGGAAAAGAGATTTGGCAGTTTTAGTGTAGATTTATCATCCAGTACCCTTTTGAAAAGAAAAATGGATCAATAAATATAAATTTTGTATGGAAATTAATGTTCACATTTTTTTTTTCGAGACTAAATGAGTTATTCGATCACTCCACTTATTATCAATTGGTAAGATGAAAGTCCATAATATCTTGAAATTTAACATGGTATCAGAATCTTGGTTAGATTATTGGGCCAATGTTGGGATCTCGAGCATTTCCACGTTTGCACGTGATGAGATGCGCTAAAATACCCACACAATTGTTTTTAAAGACTAAATGAGGTATGAAAAATTATTGGGAAAGACGGTATTTCCATAGCCTTATGGAAAGACGGGTTAAATTATAATAATAAAAGGTAAAAGGTCTTTGTTGCAATATTAAAGTTTTATTATGCAACATGTAGTAGTTACAAATTTTATAACCCGGATCATACAAACCAAAAAATTTATCTTCATTTTTCTAATTTACACTTTAAACCTTGGTCTTTCCATGACTTATGGAAAGACCGTCTTTCAAGAGACGGACTCATGAGGTATTGGGTCAGCCCATTTGACACCAATTAGTTTTAAAATAAAACCCAAAATATCTTGAAATTTAAAACAATACATTACTATGATATATGAACTTTTTTAACCATCCGAGATCAAAACATTGTTTTCATATTTTTCACTTTCACTTTTATTTTTTCTTTCTTCGATAACTTTTCACAATCTATTTGTTAGAGTATTACATTGGTGGTTGACAGAGTTATTACTCAATACTCCAAGATCATGGGGTCACCCCTACATAACACTAATTGATTTTATAATATGAGCCCGTGATTCTAATATGGAGTCAGAGTCCATGGTTGCCTCGTGACCTCTTTATATCCACGTTTGCGGGATAAATAATACCACTACACGTGAGGAGGCGTGCTAGAGTCCTACATGGGTGATTGACAGAGTTATTACTCAATATATATGATCATGAATCACCTGTACGTAGCACTAATTGATTTAATGATAGGAGTCTAACACTATTTTACCTAAACCCTAAACCAACTCCATCACGGCGTACGTGACTTCAGTCTTGTTTATTTACTTCACCGACTCGAACAAAATGACTGTGATACCCTTTTGGGGGAAAAAGGTGAGATTCATAATCCTCAAAGTCCGGCGGTACGATATTTGGGCGGGCGCACTCTATGTGCATGGCATGATTTCCTTGTTGCTCACTCTCCCTCCCCGCTAACCACACACACATTTGAGCTTACAGCTTCATTTCCGAACTAGGTAATCAATGTTTAATTTTTGGTCGCCTTAATTTGTTTTCTCACTTTTAAATATTTCCGCATTTGTTTACTCGTATTAAATTTTTTATCGGAAATGAGTTGAAGTATATCGAATTATAATGAAATTGTTGCAAAATGGTATATTTTGGAGGGGGTGGTTACTAGATAAGTGGCCGACAGTGAAGAACAAATGGGCCATTGCAGTCGGGGGAACACGTGGACCACGGGCATGGCTAAAGGTCCAATTTTGGGTGGGCTTTGTTGCCACTTTTGCCATTATGCCCTCCGATTTCTTGTCGGCATGGCTTACTCTATTTCAGCACATCACTACACTACTTCTATCTCTTTCTAATTCATCCCATATTTAGCAATTTTATTTTAAAATACCTATATTTCTTTCCACAAAATTCACAATGCTTTATACTCCCCTCTCCCATTTCAACCTGCAATTTAACTATTCATTTAATCAAAACTTCTTAACTTTGACCATAAAATTGAATTGGCGTTTAAGTGTAAATACTATTGTGTGATACCTTGTTGGATTCATTATAACGTATATTTTCACAATATCAATTTTTTTCACAAATTTAAAATATCCATATTGAAAGGTATTAAAGATCAAATAGTTATAAGTCAACTGCTAAAAGTAAAAAAGTGCAACTTGAAATGGGACAGAGAGAGTAGCTTTAACTACACCACATAGCATTTGTTTTTTCAAATATTTTTTCAAATCAACAGCTAAAAGTTAAAAAGTGCAACTTGAAATATCCCTGAAATGGGACAGGGGGAGTAGCTTTAACTACACCACATAGCATTCTTTTTTTAAAAAAAAAAATCCATAAAATCAACCAAATTACATAGTACGCTACTGATATTGCTTTGCTAAGAGACATTACTTCTTGACTCTATTGAAATTTAGCAACTTATTTAATTTTTTCATTGTGAACAATTGGGAACACGCTCCTACAAACATCTAGCTGTTGTATTACTAACTAATCACCAACTATAAAACCAGAACCACTGCTGAAAGCACATCTATGGATCACCCGCAGCTTGGAAGCCACTACAAATGCACCTTTATGGACCACTTGCAATGTGAAAACTGCAGACACGGTCTCACAACGTAGAATAATTATTCTCATCAATTTTTAATTAAAATTGACAATATTAAAAGAGATGTGACCTGAACACTAAGTTTAACTATTATTAGAAAGGTGAATTAATCATTGAACCAAAACTTAATTCACCTTAGCCATTTGTTTATCTGCTACTAGAAGATTATAATTTATTGCATTTATATAAGCAGTTTTGAGTCTGTTACCGCTTCTACATAATTATTAATATTACTAATTACTAATTAATAGAAAAGTAATTTTGCAGTTTGATATGGTATAATA
Source organism: Rubia tinctorum (assembly GCA_032355605.1). NCBI lineage: Eukaryota > Viridiplantae > Streptophyta > Magnoliopsida > Gentianales > Rubiaceae > Rubia > Rubia tinctorum. The sequence continues at coordinate 1,239,710 of JAULKM010000012.1, read as the reverse complement.
TGAAATTTGAAATTACAAATTGATGAAAGAGGTGATTGGTGAATGAGGCATAGTCAAGGTTGACTGTGACAAGTGAGTTTGCAAATTTCTGGTCATAAAAACATTAAAACTATCAAAAGAACTCATAAATATTTCGGGTAGAGGTATGAGGTCTTCATTACACTAGAGCGACGCTTGTATCACACGGCGCAATTAAACGATGCAAGTGGGTTTATTAGCGCGTGGAAACAGACCCCTCACTCACATACCCTTTTTTTTATACTACACTCACATACTCGGTGTGTTTATTCTAATTATTATTTTAAAATTTGTAAAAGCATTAAACCTTGATCTTTCCATGACTTATGGAAAAACCGTTTTTCAAGAGACGGATTCTATTGTAAAACTATTAACATGGCCAAAATCTCAGAGGTGGAAGACATATCTTTCTCGGTCAAACAAAGAAAATATAATATCAACCCAAAAAAACAAAGCAGATAAATATAATAACATGGCACTTAAAAAATAAACAAATTATTCTCATGCTGACGTGCCATTTCTTCGTCCCCAAAACTCCTATAAATAGGTACGACGCCAATTGCCAGATATCAAATCACCTTCTTCTCAAATCTCACTCATTATTCAAAACACCTTTTTTTTCTAAGAATCTTCAATTTCTAGTTTCTTTATTCGGCAAACTGCGATCATAAGCTAATCTCCAAAGAACCAGATTGAAAATGAAGCTTCTGTCAAGGAAAGCTACATGCAATTCTCACGGACAAGATTCATCGTACTTCTTGGGATGGCAGGAGTATGAGAAGAATCCCTACGACGAAATCCGCAATCCCACCGGAATCATTCAGATGGGACTTGCAGAAAATCAGGTTTGTAAACTGTTCATCATTTTCCTTTCTCAGTACTCTTGATTATGAACATGATCACAAAACATGGCTTTCTAACATGATCTTCTCGGTCAATTTCCAGCTATCATTTGATCTTCTTGAATCATGGATCGCCGAAAACCCGGATGCAAGCGGGTTCAAGAGAAATGGAGAGTCCATTTTCCGAGAGCTCGCGCTCTTTCAAGATTATCACGGCCTACCATCCTTCAAGAAGGCGCTAGCTGAGTTCATGGGAGAAATCCGAGGGAACAAAGTCAGCTTCGAAGCTAACAACCTCGTGTTAACAGCCGGCGCAACTTCCGCCAATGAGACGTTGATGTTCTGCTTGGGGGCAGCTGGCGACGCCTTTCTCCTACCAACTCCGTACTACCCAGGGTAAGTAATGTTACATACCATGAGTGACGGAATTATGATTTTGAATTAATAATTATCTATCGTAACATATGTACTAAAGGAGAATGTTACATATGTTTACAGATTCGATAGGGACTTGAAATGGAGGACCGAAGTCGAAATCGTTCCCATTCAATGCAACAGCTCAAACGGGTACCAAATTACCGAATCTGCCCTTGAGGAAGCTTACCAGCTGGCCAAAAAGCAGAACTTGAGAGTGAAGGGCGTTTTGGTGACCAACCCTTCCAACCCGCTCGGAACCGCGTTGACCCGGTTCGAACTCGATCTTCTCGTCACTTTCATTGAAGCCAAAGGAATCCATCTCATCAGCGACGAGATATACTCCGGCACCGTCTTCGACTCGCCGGAATTCGTGAGCGTGATGGAAGTTCTCGACGACAGAAACTTAACCAATACCGAGGTTTGGGATCGCGTTCACATCGTTTACAGCCTCTCCAAGGACCTGGGACTCCCAGGTTTCCGTGTCGGCGCGATATATTCCAACGATTCCTTGGTGGTCTCCGCCGCCACGAAAATGTCGAGCTTCGGGTTGGTCTCGTCCCAGACGCAGTATCTCCTCTCCGCCATGCTTTCCGACAAGAATTTCACCAAGTACTACATCTCGGAGAACCAACGGCGGCTCAAGGACCGCCATGCAATGCTGGTCAACGGGCTCCGGAGCTCCGGGATTGACTGTCTGAAAAGCAACGCCGGTTTATTCTGCTGGGTCGACATGAGGCATCTTCTGCGCAACAAAACCTTCGAAGCAGAAATGGAGCTGTGGAAAAAGATAGTTTACCAAGTTGGTCTCAATATCTCGCCCGGTTCATCGTGCCATTGTACCGAACCCGGTTGGTTTCGGGTCTGTTTCGCCAATATGTCCGAAGAAACATTACAGCTAGCAATGCAAAGGATAAAGGATTTCGTGACGTCATTGACGGCGGCCAAATCTTCTTCTCAAACCAACGGTCGCAATCATTCGAACAACAAGAGTTCGGGACGGAAGACGTCTCTCACTAAGTGGGTTTTTCGGCTGTCGTTTCATGATCGCACTGAGAATGAACGATAAGTCTCTCTCGGCGTCTGTCTCCCTTCTGATCTCTCAAGTCTCGATCAGCCATCACGATTAAGTAAATTTATTTGACCATTTCTATTTTTTTCTCAATATTTCATATGTTGAGGTACACATTTTGTATCTATCTATTATTGTATTATTACAAATATGTAATGTAGAGTAGAGAAAGAGAGTGCACTCTATCCCCATGTGGATGAGTAGTGTGGTTACTTCGTACTGCTTCATTTATTTGTAAAATCTTTCCCCAAGTCCCCGAGATCTAATATATATCTCCTGGCTTATTGTTTGTCAAATTCTTGTGTAAAACTGTAGTTCAGTTCAGTTCAATTCAATTCAGTTCAATTCAATTCAGTTCAAATCACGCGAAAAGAACAGAACTTAGTATTTGTTCATCATTCCTTTCATTGCTCGATCTTCATGATCACTCCATGATTTGTCATGAATGACGACTTTGGGGATTTTAAGACATTGATAAAAGAGTAACATTGGAATAATGGAAGGCATTGAAGCAGGACCACCGGCTTGACCGGATGAATAAACGGACCGACATTGGACGTTGGCCGGCTAATGTGAGTGAGAGTACATACATAGGATAAAATGGATGTCAACCGACCTTTCTTTTAGTGTTGTCACAACGCTGTTTAAGCCGTATAAGCAGCAATCTTTGTACCCAAGTCAGACATATATCTCTTTAGCAAAGTCAAAAATGAATTTGATGTCCTTCAAAAGGCAGGACTAGAATTTTCGCAAGAGAATTTATTGGTGCATGTTTTGATCCTCTGACTTTTCTGTCCCAGTAATTCTTTGACTTAATAAAAACGACCTTAATTTAAAAAAAATTCCTACATAACGATGGATTTGAACTCACATCGTTGTAATAATATCTCTCAACTTCAACGACTTGAACAACAGAAAATTTTGTGCGTGGAAAAATCGAATATGTGGGTAATGAGGGATCAGTAATATTCTAACATGTCATAAGTGGGTGGATTCCGAATTTAGTTAGGTGTACTTTTTAAATTTGTTTAATTCACTCAATTATAACATGTCAGAATATTACTGGTCACTCACCCCTCACATACTCAATTTCCCGCTTATAAAATTTTTTTTGCTTGAACATTCGATTTGACGGAATTTTTTTTTAATGTGGTAGCGATATAAGTTTCAAAATTTCGTCTTAGACACATGCTTTTCAGAAATTTAAGAATGCAAGCAAAAACTAAATTAAATCCAGGCAATTAGTTATCTGAAGTCTCAATAAGTCATTCGCTAAGTTGATTGATAATCATCCTCATATTTTATAGGTTCGCCTCAACCACTGTTTTACTATAATGATATATTTATTGAATTGAAGTGTGTGTTTTGTTGCAGAATACTCCTTATAGTGCTAGTGCCACGCGATAAATTAACTAAGACCGTGTTCTTCTCAACTTAATTATACTTTACCTTCATTTAATTCAGTCCAATTTAATATGTTTAAGAAATTTTAATTTAAAATAGAGCCCGTCTCTTGAAAGACGGTCTTTGCATAAGTGATGGAAAGACCAATGTTTAAAGTGTAAATTTGAAGAAATTAAGATAAAATTTTTGGGTTGTATGAACCGAGTTATAAAATTTATAACTACTACACGTTGCATAATAAA
>JAULKM010000012.1:1189189-1207877 GCA_032355605.1 Rubia tinctorum | reverse complement strand
ACCGCCGCCGGACCACTTATAGGGTTATATTGGCACTTACATCAACTAGGTAGGGTTATATCTGCACTAAAAATTATCTAAGGGTTACATTGGCCCTTATGTCAAGTAGGTAGGGTTATAAAAACACTTTTCTCAAATGATTTAAAACATAGCAACTTTGATCTTTCATGTCCAACAATGAGTTGTATAACACAGAAGAGGCCTAATTTGCTTGAACTAACGAGGAAATGTAGTAAACTGGCAAGTATAGAAAAGATAAATTACATGTCCACCAAATTCAGTAGAAATCCAAGTCGGCCTTGGTTTGACATTAAAATCTTTCCAGCATTGCTCTTCATCTGCAGTGTAGTTAAATTCAAATGGCGGAAACATGCTAGTGTCATTCTTACTAGCAAAAGGCATGACCATTTCAGTACAAGCCTACACAAGTTCGAACAAAGGGAAAAAGACAAATTAACGAATGTGGTTAAAGATAAGCAGCATATCGTATTAACTTAACAAGTCAAGACACAACTAATATTTTCTGTTGCACACCTGCCAGTCCCACCCACTCATACCATGAGGATCGTCGTTAAGGTCAAAGCAGTCAACTGTGCCGGTGTAATTATAGTAGACAGAAACCCCTTCAAAAACACGCTGCAGGATACTAGTCCAGTCAGGAGAGCTATCGATCCTTCTGCACAACTATTTAATGAAAACCATATCATTGAACAAATAGGAAAGACTTTCTTGAACTTTGAAGCGTGGAAAGTTCAGTAAAACGTTGTGTTGCACACGTAATTAATCATATAAAACAAAAGAAAGGGTGGTTCTTCATGACTACCAGGTACAGAACATCAAACGGTTGATGCCACAACATACCTCTTTAATAGGATTGGCTGGCAAAGGCATCAAGAATTCGGTAGGATATGGGTAGTTTGTCATTGCTAAATAGCTATAAGCAGCTTCTAGCCAATCAGCAAGGTCATCAGTACTATTCAGTTTCCTGAAATCACCATTTCAGTATCATATCATTAGCATACTCATCCGAACCGCACAAGAATCCTGTGTAACTTCCCCACTAGACAACCAAAATACAAATCCACAAATATCAAAACACATGTACGGAGGGCTCTTACTGACAAATATGAAAAGTTTTGGTCAGCTTATGAAGTCCATCATTCTCCTTTCCCTTCGAGGTAATTGCATCCCAAGACTCTTTGATGGTCTCAAAGCAGCTATCGCTTTCGCGCTATGGATACAAAGAATCAACATGTCAAAACAAACACACAACACAAAACCACAAATCAAAACCGATTAACGACATACTTTGAAGCCATTGGAGACGATATTATAAAATGTTTCAGGCGGTATGATATCTTCAAACTGAAGCACTGGTGCAGACGAAGCCAGTGCCCCAATAGCTATGTGGGGATACTTGAGACGCATCCATGCAGCCAACACTGCAAATCAAAGCAATGTTTTCATTTCCTAACTGTACAACTTGTGATGCATAAAAACTACCCGAGTGAAATAAAACACTGACTTCCTCCGTATGAGCCACCAAATAAGACTACGGGGCTAGCTTGAGCAGAAAGGTCCCGCTTAAGCTCAGTGATCAAAACCGCATAATCAGCAAGAGCTTGTTCGGTTGTCAAATATGACAACGACTCAGCATTCTTGTATGCAATCTCGCGACTTCCATACGGCATTGACTCTCCATAGTACCGGTGCTGCCATCCAAATTTGCATATTCCACTACTTATTAGAGTTATGGGCTTCTATAATAAAATCAAATGGTACTATGTAGAAGTGACTCGTAATCTTATATATTAAGCAATGGTTTTGTCCTTCACCAATGTAATACACTTAACACTACTACTCCCTCCCTCTGTCTTAGCTCTATTTGCACTCATTTGGTTAACTTTCTCAAGTCATGTTTTACCACCGACTTACACTAACAGTCTAACGGGTATAATAAATTGATATTTATAAAATACATATGATATTGGGCCTATATACTAAATGGAATTTATGTTAAAACATGGATTGAGAAAATTAACAAAAAAAAAAGTGCAAATAGAGCTGGTCCAAAAGTACTATATATTCGGAGCCTATACTTGAATAATAAGTGAATTTCTCCTTCTTGTGAAATATAACCCATATGGCTGACCTCTATGAAGAATTGCTTTACTGCTAGTTTACTATATATCCTAAATTGGAAACATATGATTTATCATCTACCAATTATATGTTGTCGCAATATACATCTAGAATACTGGAAATGAAAATCAAATGTAACTTTGTGAAAAATTATGATAAAATAGTAAGTAAATGTCCTGACCTCGGGGAAAACGACCATGGCGCCAAATTCAGGGGCGAGTTCCCAAACGAAGCCGGTGTTGGCGGCGAACCATTCGATGTCGCCTTCATTGCCGCAGTAGAAGAAGATGGGGCCCTCGCGAGAAGGGCCGAGCCAGTGTTTGGTGTTGATTAGGTAACGCTGGCGAAACGAAGATAGTTTTGCGAAGCTGAAGTGATCGAGCTCCTGCTCGAAGTACCTGGTCTCGTACTCGTACTGTTGAATTCGGCCGGAACGGTTGGAAGGTTCTCCGAGAAAGCGCGGAGCGTGATTGGATGATCTGAGGCGGCGGTGACCGGCGGTGGCGGCGGTGGAGAAGAGGAGAATGAGTGTAATTAGGACTGTGACGGTAAACGGAGGCGCCATTTTGTGGGTTAGGCCTATTCAGAGTCAGGTAAGGATAAACATGTTGAAACGAGACAAGAAATTGTACAGAATTTGTGTAAATGGGCTTTTTAGCCCAGTAAAATGTGGGCAGGATCCAATTAAAAAGTTGTGGAAAGGCCTTATACTATGTGAAATCTGTTGTAAAAATCACTAACTTTGCACTAATTAAGAAAGTGGTAAGGAGGTTGATATAGAAAATAAGATGAAGAGAATGAAAGAAGAATATAAGGATGAGCTAGAGTGAGAAAGTGAGAAAGTGAGAAAGTGAGAATGAGATGTGTGTTTTCTTCATCCTCTTAGGGGTATTTATAGAAGAATTTATGAGGTAATTACATAGTGTTCCCCTAGGGTAATGAAATAGTGAAATAATTAATTATCACAAATCTAATTTATTGCTAATAATCATTTCATTATTCATAACAGGATCCAAGAATTTATAATAAAAAAATAAGTCCGGCTTTTTGGACAAATTTTGTGGATGGGTGTTTTAGCCCATAAAAATGTGGGCAGGGTAGAGTTAGAAAATGTCACAATCAAAAGGATAAACAGGGGCAGAAAAGGAAATTTATTAACTGGGAATTGTTTAATTGTGAGGAACAGAGGAGCAGAAACGAAGAACAGACAGGAAGGAAGATTGAAAGGTTGAAGGTAACTGAATATTCAGAGATTATCACCAAAACTAACTAACTCCTTTCACCCCTCATCCACTATTAATAGCATACACAATACCTAACTATTCTTGACAGTTGCTATTCTGTTAGCAACTGGTTACTGCGCAACTTCCTCTCTGTATTTTTACTCATCTACTGCTTCGTTTAATTCCTGCCTTCCAGCTGAATTCCTTTGTTTTGACCATCCTAACCTTACTGCATTTGGGCTTCTTGACAGAAAAGTTGTAGAAAAACCTGTCACACTCAAGTAACTAAACGAGGATTTATTGGAAAATTTGTATTGATAAAAGGAATTTCGGTTCATAAGTTGAATTACAAAAACAAAAAAGGAAGAAAGGATTCTGAATACAGGAAGAAGAAGACTATACTGAGTAACTGCATGTTCCAAGATCATGCCAAAGATAGGTTGTCAACTACCATTTATAAGTTGCTAACAATCTACAAACTAATCAACCATTTCAGTTAAGAACTATTGCCAATGTTGTTAAAGAATACTTCAGCGATAGTTCACTAGCTACTTCTGCCAATAAACTAATATACCCTTTGTATAACTGGGCTACTTGACAAACCTCTCCCCTTGAAAATCAGCATCAGTAAGAAAAAGTAGGGAACTGGTTCATGATGAAAGTACTGTTTTCCCATGAAGCTTCTTCCTCTAGTGAGTCTTTCTATTTGATAAGCCACTGCACCTCCTGCTTAGTCTCATAATTCATTACTCTCCTCTGTAAAATACATTCTGATTCCATAAGCAAGAAATCAGCTTGACCCAAAACTAGAATGTGAGTAATCTCAGCAGGGGGGACCATAATGCGGCTTAAGTAGTGATATATGAAAAATAGGATTAATCTTGGCAGCGTCTGGAAGGAGTAACCTGTAAGCTACTTATCCAATCTTTTGAGTAATAGTGTAAGGACCAAAAAACATTGGAGCCAACTTCATGCTACTTCGTTGAGCTAATGATCCTTGCATGTACTTTGGCAATTCGAGATGTACCAAATCTCCAATTTGAAAATTCCTATTTGTTCTCTTATGATCAGCATATTGTTGATACCCCTTTTGAGCCATTTTAAGATGTGATTGCAGTAATAGCTACACTTGTTCTCTCTGATCAACTAGACTTTGTATGGCAAGAATTATCACATCTGTAAACTCCCCAAAGGAATCTATTGTGGTTTAAATCCATACAAGGCTTCATGTGGTGTCATCTTAATACTTGCCTGATAAGAGGTGTTATACCCCCATTCTGCCAAAGCCATCCAACTCTTCCATGTATCAGGTTTGTCGCCACAAAAGCAATGCAAATAATATCCAGAATTTGATTAGCCATCTCAGTTTGACCATCTGTTTCAAGATGATAAGCATTGCTAAAATTCAACTTGACTTCTAATCTTGTGAAAAAATCTTTCCATAATTGGCTGGTGAAAATTTTGTCCCTATCAGTTACAATAACCTCTGGAAATCCATGTAGCTTATATATTTCATCCAAAACAAGGTGGAAAATTGAGGAGCAGTAAAAGGATGTGAAATATAAATGAAATGTGAGTACTTTGTTAACCTGGAAATGATCACTAACACAATGTCAAACCCTTGTGATTTTGGAAGTTTCTCAATAAAATTCATTGATATCTGTGTCCAAGGTATATAGGGAATGGGTAGTGGCTGTAATAAACCTGGTGGATGTATATTTTCATGCTTGCTCTTTTCACAAACAGGACAAATTCTCACATACTGAATGATATCCTCCCTCATTCCAGGCAAAAAAAAAAGAGATTCAATTCTCGTACTAGTAGTTGTTTGCCCCGAATGACCACCTAATGAAGAAGAATGTAAGAACTGAAGAATGACATATATGATATCAGTTGCAGTACCAATATAAATCCGGTTATTCTTCTTCAGTAGTCCACTAATGTATTGAAACTCACTTGTATTGCTTTCATTACCTCTGAAAACATATTGTAGCATGTACTCCTGAGTCGTCATATCATCTTTATAATTGTCCTCAATCTGAGCTAACCAAGATGGTTGTGCAGAAGTTATAACCTTTAGCTTAATTTCCTCCATTTTCTTGTTTTTCACTCTGCTTAGACATCACTTATGACTTAAGTGGAAATTCAGATCTTCCTTTAATACTGTGCTCAGATAACAAGTTATCATGATGATCTTTTCCCTGAATTGTGATTGGAACTATGGAGAGTGCATCAGCATCTCTATTCTCCTTTCCCTTTTTTGTATTGGATTTCAAAGTCCAATCCAAAGAGCTTGGTTGCCCATTTATGTTGTAAGGCATCGTGGAGTATATGATCTAATAAAAACCTTAGGGACTGGTGATCAGTTCCGATGATGAAATGATATCCAACTAGATAATCCAACTAGATATAGCCATGACAATAGCGAGTAGTTCATGTTCATATGTGGATAGCCCTCTATTTCTAGGGCAAAAGGACTTGCTAATGAAAGCTATTGGATGTTAGTCTTGCATCAAAACTGCTCTCATTCCCAAGTCGCTAGCATCGGTTTCAATTACAGAGTCCTTTTAAAATCTGGTAAATTCAAAATAGGCGTTGTGGTTATGATATGCTTTAGATTTTGAAATGACTTGATCGCCTCCTCACCCCATATAAATGTATATTTTCTCAGTAAGTCATGTAATGGTCTACAAATTGCCCCATAGGACTTGATGAAACTCCTATAATATTCAGTCAGCCCCAAAAATCCCCTCAGCTCCTTAATTGTTCTCGGAATGGGCCAATCTGATATGCACTTGATTTTGATAGGATCCATCCGAACTCCCGTAGCAGTGATAATGTGGCCGAGGTACTCTACCTTATTTTGAGCAAATACACATTTTATTGATTTAGAAAATAATTGGTGTTGTTTAAGCAGCTCTAAAACCTGTTCCAAATGTTGTAGATGCTCTTCAAATGTTTTGCTATAGACCAACATATCATAAAAAAAAACTAGCACAAAATGGCCACTATGTGTTTGGAAAGTAGTCTTTTCAAATGTTGCAAGTGCATTAGTCAATCCAAAGGGCATGACAAGGAACTCAAAATGGCCACTATGTGTTTGGAAAGTAGTCTTTTCAACATCTTCTCTTTTCACTCTTATTTGATGATAACCTGCCCTCAACTCTAGTTTAGAAAAAAAAAACTAAGAACTATGCAACTCATCCAACAGTTCACCAATGATAGGAATAGGAAACTTATCCTTGACAGTGATGTCATTTAGCTTCCTATAATCTATGCACAACCTCCAAGTATTGTCTTTTTTCTTGACCAGCAGAACAGGTGATGAATATGGACTATTGCTAAGTTGTATGACTTGATTCTTGAGCATTTCTTCAACTTGTTTTTCAATTTCAGCCTTATGAGCATGAGGCTATCTATATGGTCTTATCTGAAAACGTTGTGAATCAGGTTTGGGCAACATTTTATAACCTATGTCCCTTTTGGAAGCAGACCTTTAAGAACATCAAAGACAACAGAATACTTGTTAAGAAGCTGCTAGATTTTAGGATGTACAGTGGAAGTGTCGTCCCCTTGATCACTTTCTTGAGTCTTCTTTCCCTTCACATGTTCATTCTCCTTAGCATAAGCTCTCTTCTGATAGTTAGCTCTTAGCTGGTACTCATTCATACCAGGATTTGTGGCCACCTGTTTATTTTTCTGCTGCTGATGACTTTTATGAGTATTGTTGCACTTCCACTGATCTCCCATTTCTATACTGAGAGACTTCCTGGCAAAGAATTTATGTTCCCTATTTGGAGTACTATTCGTCAGAATACCTGGTTCACTAAATTCCCCTGAGCCTGACAAATTTTTATCCCAACATCATTCCAGCAATCATTCTTCATAGCAGTGTGAAATAGTTTCCTCCTCTTGTACTCAGTTAATTGTTTGGCTTCACAACCTCTGATTAAACTCACCTTCACCTCTTTATCAGTTCCGAACACAATCCAATTAAGCCCTTTGCACCAGAAAGCAATGCTTCTATTTTTTGAAATCAAATATAATGGGACGGTAAGCCCTCATCCAATCCACACCTGGTAATATATCCAATTCTCATAATGGCAACACCCTGAGGTCATAAGTAAATTGATGTTGATTAATTCTCCAGTTGACTCTTGGACAGAAAGCACAGCCTCTTGCGTTACTACCACCTGCCACCTCCACAATAAAAGGTTTTGGAGTGAATTCTTGTTTAGTATCTAACTGCTCAACTAGACTAGGATTAATGAAACTATCATTACTTCCAATGACAAACAAAATAGTGACAGTATGTCCCTCAATTCTACCATATATAATGATAGAATTAATCCTAGAGTCCTCTCCACTCACGGTTTTCAGTTGTAACTGATCACAATCCTCCATAGCTTTTTCAGTTTTATTATTAGATAGCACCTCAGAAGACATATTATCCACTACAAAGATCTCTTCAGTGTCATCAGTACCCCTAGAATTCATCAGATTAACTTGCTTGAATCTGCAAATATGACCAGCACATAATTTTCTCCACATTTAAAACACGATTGATTATCCCTCCTAAACGGAATTTCTTGAGGAGAAATTATTCTGAAATTACCAATATTCACCTTAGCATCAGTTCTAGTTTATGAATTCTATCCAACAATTCTTGCATTAAAATTTTCATTATTATTCTTCCAAGTAGAACCAAGCCCTAAACCTAATTGATTTCAGCCTTTATTTATTTTTAATAGTGTATTCATATTATGCTCTTGAAGTAATGTTATCTCAATAGTTTCGTGTAAAGTAGCAGGTTTAAACAGGTTAACCATAGGTTTAAGATCTTCTTTCAATCCACTGATGAAGCTAGACATGAAATAAGATTCAGGAAGTATATGATTCTTACAAATGGTCTTCAAAGCTCTCCAAATAATTTTTGACATTGTCCTTCTGTATCAGCTTGTTAAACTCTTCAATTGCATCCCTGTTAATAGCTTCCCCAAATATCCTCATTATTGCTTCCTTGAATTCATCTCAGCTCCACTCAGTCCTGCTGAACTTTCCTCCAAGAAACCATATCTCAGCCTTATTTTATAGATAGATATCTATTGCCTAAACTCTCTGAGCCTCGTGAATTGAGAAGAAGTTAAAGAACTTCTCACACTTCCTAATCCACTCACGGAGTTTTTCTCCATTGAAAACTGTGAGTTCTATCTTAGGTTGTTGATTTCCTGATAACCTGCATATTTTTCCCTTCCACTGAAAATTGCTCTCTATTTTAAACTGATCTCCCTTAAATAACTTATTACTACTCGCATATGAGAGATTTTCCTGATTCTGGCTTTCATTCACATGCTTCTGAAATCCTGGTGTGTTGATAGTATGTGAATGGCTAGGTCCTGCTTCCTCTCTTCCCTTGCCCTTCTATGCATTTATTTGTAGTAATGACATCATTCTATCTTCAAATTGCTGGAATCTTCTTGATAGCAGTTGCTCCATGTGTTCTTCCAACTGCTTGTTCATTGTTCCACATTTTTCTTCAACTGTTGCATACATCTGCGCTCCTTGCAACTCCAACTGAGACTTCATATTTTGAGATAGCTCTGCAATCCCAGCGTCTTGATCTTTCTGGTGATTCTCCAATGTCTTCAATCTTGTATTCTCTGCCATGGCCAAGGATTTGGTGCTCTGATACCAATTTGTCACATTCAAGTAACTAAACAAGGATTTTATTGGGGAAATTTGTATTGAAAAAGGGAATTTCGGTTCAGAAGTTGAATTATAGAAACGAAGGAAGAAAGGATTATGAATACAGAAAGTAGAACACTATACTGAGTAACTGCATATTCCAAGATCATGCCAAAAACAGGCTGTCAACTACCATTTATAAGTTGCTAACAATTTAAAAACTAATCAACCAATTCAGTTAAGAACGGTTGCCAATGCTGTTAAAGAATACTTCAGAGATAGTTCACTGGCTACTTCTACCAATAGACTAATATACCCTTTGTGCAACTGGGCTACTTGACAAAGCCTTAAAAGTGTACAATGTGCGGTCCAATATGAATTGATAAAAGTATGCCCGGCTTGTTGGACAGGATTTGTACATATGGGATTTTTATCCCAATAAAATATGGGAAGGGTCAATTAAAAGTTGTGGAAAGCCCTTTAAAGAATAGTATGGCTGGTCCATGAATGGATAAAAATAAGTCAAGCCTGCTCAAAAGCCAAAATCTGAATGGATTAGTATTTATTTTGTATTTATTGTAATAAGAGTAATAATTTTTAAAATGTTTTTAAACATATATTTTAATCTTAAATTCATGAAAATAAAAAAATTCACAAATTATTTAATCGTTTAGCTGTGTATATTATAAATAATTATAATTATAGTTTAAATGTTATAAAAATAAATTTTATTATGATAAGTCTAACTTAGACTGTCTAACATGAGAAACTCTTCACAAATAATACGACATGTATACTTATAAAATATAAAATGAAATGGATGGTGGGACTGGTAAAAAAGCCCTTTTCTCTGTATTTATTTTTCTCTACATAGTATTGAAAATTTTAAATTATAAAAAGCGTATTACTCCCTCCTTTATCTATTTATGATACTATAAGTATGAGTACTTGAATTTAGGTGAAAAATATTAGTGGGTGAAATTGAATGTAGAAAGTAAGATAGGAAAAAAGTAAAATGATGAATGAAATTGAAAGATTTTTTTTTTCAAAAATGAAATGTGTATCATTTAAAAAAAATATTCTAATAAAATAAGTGTGACAGAAATAGAGAAACAGAGGTATTACAACAATCTGAGGACGGGAGAATGTGAGGAGAAGTGAGAAAAAGGGCCGGATGAGGGGGCCCGGGATGAGCTGGGCCTGAGTTGGACTCTTACCTTTCTCCAAATTTAAACGCAAGCAATGATGCTTCTTCCATCTCAACCGGTGGGGTCATATTCTAAAAAACAAAATTTACCATCCAAAAAAATTTACCATCGAATACTAGCCGACCTCGAGTTTTGCTAATTTAATCGAGCTGAGTTTGAACACAAAAATTAGGCTTGAGTTGATTTCGAGCCGAGCTCGAACATAGTCTTTTTTTTTCTCGAGCCTAGGGGTGATCGGGCTCGGATCGGCTCAATCTCACCCCTACCATAAAGTGGTTACATGTTTAGACAGATTTTTTTCACCTACAGAGCAGCATCAAGTAAAATAAATTCATTTTAGTTATAATTAAATTGTTGAAAGATATATTATTACAAGGATAATAATTATACTTATATAAAATGTTGGTAACCTCCATTTATTACCAATTGATTTTAAAATGAAAGTTCAAAATACTTTAAAATTTAAAATAAAATATAATTAATTTCTCTTGGTTGATACATTATGCAATTATCAATAATAATAATTGAAGAACTATCTGAATATTTTTTTTATCTTAAATGATGACTTTTCTCTATTAAATAATTTTGAGACTTTGCTAGTTTAGCTGCTGAAAAGCAAAAAATAAAACAAAATATTGATTATTAAACTTCCGCTTTTATAATTCTTACACAAGTATCTTTTCTCCTGCTGCTTTGTTATCCTTGGAATGTAAACCATGCTAGAATACACTATGCTTACTTTTTTTATATTCGAAAATACAAACCAAAATCAACTGAATTAATCATTGTTGGCTGCTTAAAGAACCTTGTAGCAAAGATTGTCCGTGACCAAAATTATTTACTTTTGACTAAAGATATTCTCTACTTTTACTCAGTTCAATTTATTGTTTCGTGACTTTGACCAGTACTATAGCAATAATTAAGGTTGACAAAATCTCAACTAATATCCTGTCTCTCCTGGGATTTCTATCTTTTCGATCCAAGGAATACCAGGTAAATAAGTGTCCACATTCAATATTTTTAAATAAACAAAAAATCAAGCCACCGCGAATAATTAACAAACCACGACAGCAAGAAGAAAACCAAAACTCTAATAAACCATGCGTCGGTCCCGAACACACACAATAAACCGGAAAAAAGAAACGGTTAATAATACTCCTCCCCCCCATATTGACTCTCTCAATAGGTGGCACACTTTCAGTTTAGATTGACCATATCTGTTACAATATAGCCTATCTTATTATATGAGAAGTGTGGTGGAGCATATTTACATAAATACACCTAAGTCTTAGAAATTTACAAATTTAAAACTCTCATGACGATATGAGATTTCACCGAAATTAAGCATCTGAGGTAACAAATTAATTAATTAATTAAAAATAAAAGTAGTAAAACAATAATATTTTTTTGTCAGACATCTCCATCTTCCAAACACACGGCACTTTCAAGACCACAACTCTAGAATTAAAAAACACGCTTCAATAATATCGATTAAAATTATATATATTTTTTTTAAAAACTACGAGTCCGTCTCTTGAAAAACGGTCTTTCCATTTTATTTGTCATGGAAAGACCAAGGTTTAAAGTGTAAATTAGAATAAATTAAGATAAAATTTTCGGGTTGCATGAACCGGGTTATAAAATTTATAACTACTACATGTTGCATAATAAAAATTTAATATTGCAACAAAGACTTTTTACCTTTTATTATTCTAATTAAACCCCGTCTTTCCATAAGCCTATGGAAAAACAGTCTTTCCCAAGAGTTTGCTATGACTGAATAAACCAATGAGAAAAGTAAAAAAGGAAAATTGTTGATGCTAACAATTTGGCCCAAAATGGAAGAGCTTCATTTCAGCGAAACAAATTCAGCCCAACAATTCAAAACAAAAAACTATTGGTCCGGGCTCCAGGTTTCTCTTCTGGGCCAACTAGAAGTAACAAAAAACACTTCTATTTTGCCAAGGTGGTTAATCATCAAGGCAAAGTGAACTAAAGTAGAGCACAAACATTTTACATGCTACAGTTCCAAAGGCCGAGTCCAGTCAAAATTTGTGCAGAAATGAGGAAATGAACATCATCATTCATGACCACAACACAGTGCTACTTGTCTGTTTTGACAAAATGAGCACTGAGGAGCTTTGATATCGTGAAGCCGGTGAAGGACCGGACGTTAAAAAGCTTGCTCAGCTTGTCGTCGCATATGATCTGCCTCCTATCAGCTGGATCCTGAAAAGAAAACACCAACATATCATGAAGCGTGACACTTTCATGTTAAAAACTTGCAGAGGTTTCAAAGTTTTATTTAATTCGCAAGCTAAAAAGATCAGCCAAGTCAACCTGCAGATCATTCTCCTTTATGTACTTCCACATTCTCTTCACGACATCAGCTCGAGATAGTGCATCGTCCCCCTGTGCCAAAGAATTCAATCAAGGCTTCCGACAAAGGAAGAGGGGCGAGGAAACCCGAAGGTTTTCCCCTCTGTTGTTTGCTTTTCTTCTTCGGTTCATCATCCACATCTAAGAAGCAAAGAGTAAAGGTATGAGCAATTCGAAATTTAAATAACACAACTTAATTACATCACTGCAAAAAAAAATTATATGTCCCACCTTCTTTTCTGCTTCTTTTAAGCTTCCCGTCTTTTTGGGGAGAATCAATAACAGAATTTTCTACATCATGGAGAAAAAACGGTAAGGAAATGGAAACCTTCATTGAAGAAAAGCTCATGATGAAACACATCATAATTCATAAGGGCCTTCTCAGTTCTTTCAATGTTGATGAAATTGCAACGGAGCTTTAGAAAAGACATACCATCTACTACCTCCTCAATGGGCCATATGTGATTGGATAAGACTGCATTCATCTTAAACATGTTAATGGTTTTAACTCGAAAGACAACATGCAACTTTTCATCACACATAATTTTCCGCTTATCCTTCGGATTCTGCAATTCCTTCTCCCGAATGTATGCCCATATCCTTTTGACTACCTGTAACATACATGCCACAGGAAGTTAAGTCATAAAATTACAATATGGGAAGAAGAATAGGTTATCTATTTAAATTATGACACACCTCAGTTCTACCCATCTCAGGCTCTCCTACTATTTCTTGAAGTTGGGGTGAAATAGCACATGGTTTTGTAAAGCCGCCTCCTTTTTTATTTTCATCATTGCCATTGTTTTTAGACCTAGTTAATGAGATAGAACAAGGTATCATAGAACGCTCATCATTACATGAATATAACTAATCTACCAATTAAGTGCTGATAACAGCAAGTATATATTGGCAATTTAGCAACAAGATCACATGCGTCCCATGCGCACATCTCAGCTACTCCATACGTTATTTGATAGATAAGCAAATGAAGGTAACTTGCAGAAAGACAGCATAGTTTCACTTTACTAGCAATGTTACGTAGACTAGGAGATCCAAGATCAATAATCAGGAGAAGATAATGAGGAAACCCCTGCATTCACTACAAAAAAACCGTCCTTTATCAAGCAGAGTAATCTGTATATGTACTAACTATGAGCATCATTGAATAAGATCAGCCTAAACTAATAAACAGGTTAAACGGCATATTGTCTTCTTCATCTTAAAAACTGACCAAGGTTAGAGAATGCCCCTAACCTAAGTTCGATACAGTTCCCAATGACATTTTTGCACACGAAAGCATATCAGAACAAAGGAACCTATCAAAAAAGATATTCCCAAGAGAGACAAAAAGGGCAAAGCAAATCTTGTTTGGGCCACCACCATTGATGCAACATATTCTCATTCGTGAAAGAGTTTGTAGACAGATTCCCTGTTAGCTAGGAGCAAGCCACCACCTGAAACTCATGTTTCAAATTCTAATCCATACTTTATAATGTTTTTCATTTCTTCTTCTCCCTTTTCCCCTACTTCAACTGTAGAGATAAATTACCAATTAATCACAGTGCAATACAAGAAGCAATCAACTCCAGAAAACAAATATCTAACAGAACCGCCAAAGAAATCGTAATCGAAACTCATAATACACTGAACATTTAGGCAAGATCAGAATTAAAAAATTAATCTTTTTCACCCACACACGCATGCATTTTGCAAGAAAATCGTTGAGCATATATGGCATTGAATAATTTTCAGGAAAAAAAATACCTTTTTTTCTTGATTGCAACTTCCTCACTCCCTCCACTTTCTTCTTCCTCTTCTACGGTATCCTTTTCTTCATCATCATCACCTTCTTCTTCTGGTTCCGGGTCCGGGTCCGGGTCGTCGTTCTTGGATTTCGAGACAGGGGTTTGAAGGAAAAGGTCAATTTGGTCCCTGATGAAGGCCTTGCGGTCATGCAAATCGACCCCGAATTCCTCCTCCAGCTGGCGGCGGACGGAGCCGGCGGTGGCGGTGCCTAGGTCGGAACCTCCGAGAATCTCCTAGAGCCGATTCAAAAGTTCCGATTCCGACACCATATTCCTGTAACGTCTGAGAAATGAAGAACAAGGGGCAAAGGAAAAAGCACACACTACACAGTACACACTATACCATGCGTAAAGGGCGAAACTACAAAAACAGAGATTTCAACTTTCGACAAATACTAAAATAGGTTGGGATTCTTTCTTTTTAAAGAAAGTATTTTCTAACGTGCAACTGAAAATCCATGACTTCCTAAATCTTAACTGACCATACTTTCGAATCACTCCAAAATTCCAAATATAACGTCGATTTATTTATTGTTGTTTATTTTCTTGGCGGGCCTCCAGTTTTAGGTTTTTTACATTATTCTCCACTTGTTTTGGATAACTTCTTCTCCTGTTTTTTCTGCACACAAATTTTAAAATAGTCCGTGGATAGCTCGGAAATTTTTGTGATGGTGATACTACCAAGTGGGCCCTGGATGAAGTCAGGAGCCCAATACATGGCCCAAGATTTAGCATCTCGCACTAGTAATTTTTTAAATGAATCGATATATCACGCTCTGTATTTGTACTATTGAAATATCATATGCATTTCTAGTTTATTTAAATGTAAAAAAATTGATTGTTAATAATAATTAATCATAATTATAAATTAATGATTAATCCAATTAACACCAGCGGAGCTCGACGTTCGCCGGAGCTGATGTTCGCCGGCATATTCTACAACAGCTTTTCCATCTCTCCGGCAGCTTCTCCGGCGTCTCCGGGCCATGGCCGGAGCCGGTCGCCCTCATCTCCTTCCCTGGTAATCGTCGCCCAAGCCTCACCCTCTTCTCGTCGCCCCACAAAGCGCCGACAAAGCCCTGTCATGATTTTCGACTTCCCGCCAGCTCTAATTAACACCAGAGCCGCCCAAGCCCCACCCCATTAGCTCCAACTCGGTTCTTGTTCCCGTCCCGTCCCCGCCGGAACTGAGATTCTCGTCCCCACCCTTTCCCCAGTTTTCGTTTCTCGATCCTCATTTCACTAGCGCATCTTCTCCGGAAACTGGTGTACCTTCTCCGGGGCCCCGATTCTGCTCTCGTCGCCCCGCCCCACCCCGATTCTAGTCGCCCCGTTCCCATTTCCCATCCCGGCCCTGTTCTCGGTTCTCGTCGCCTCAACCTGGTTCTCCTTTCTTGGTTCTCGTCACCCCGACTCGGTTCTTATTCTCATTGTCGGTGCCCCGTTCTTGTCTCCGGCCCAGTTCTCGTTGCCCCGCCCCGTTCTCACCGCTCTCGTTTCCACCGGCGAGAACCACCCAGCACGAAGCAGATGTGACGGGAGGGGTTAGAGGTGGGGGTGGCTGGGGACAAAGGTGAGGCTCGGGGATGAAGGTGGGAGGGAGGGTTTTCCAGCGGTGGTGGTCCGGCGGTAGCCCTGGACCGCCGACAGGAGAAGATTTGTTTTTTTATTTTTCTTAAAAACTAAATTTTGTTTTTTGTTTTTTTCTTAATTAAAATTTGTTTTTTCTTAATTAAAATTTGGTTTATACATGTGCATACGTATTAGGGCGTAAGTAAGTAAAATACAGAGCGTGATATAACAACACCATTTTTAATGTAAAAAAGAGAAGTACTTATCATTTCAGAAAACTAAAACGTCCACTAACATTTGATACATTCTGAATTGACCAATAACTTTTGACGTAATGTTTGAGAATAGGTTACGATAACATGAGCCCTATCATTAGGACGATTTCAGGTAGTGTATAACAAAAAACTATCCTTAGCGTTACTAATTAGGGAAAGTGTTGTAAAGTTCAAAATTCGTGGGTGACTGTAAAAGACCTTGTATATGATGGTTGTTAAGCATTCCACGTAAATTCAGTACGATGTTCGAAACAAGAATTGGGAGAGAAATGAATACATGGAGGGGAAATTGTAGCGACAAACAACAAATAATCAACAATGAGTCTACTAGAAATTGACAAGATTCAAGAAAATCAAAGATTGCAAGATCACAGGAGATTTTACTCAGGTTCGGTGTTTCCACATATATCCGACAAGAATGGTTCCACTAGATCGACAAACGAGATTACAAGGATTACAATACACCAAGAATTCCTACTTTCTCTCAAAGTTTTGAAGTTGTTTTTCTCCCCTTTTCTCACCCCAGCACACGACCTCTTTTTTTGCTACTGATCCCGTGACTATCTTAATAAAACCAAGGAAGAATTCATCACTTAAGTGCCCCACCCCTTGACTTTTTTTCCAGCCTACTACACCATATAATGGGTACAATACAAAGAAATTCCACAAAAGGGATCTTGGGCTCACGGCCCAAATAAATTAAATCCACAACTTACAAATCTCCACATTGATTTTAAGAAGAAGAACCAGGATTGAACAACAACCAACAAAACCAAGAACCTCCGTCGAACCATTCTCCACATCCTCCTTTAGTTGCTCTATTTTGTGACGTTGATCAAGTCGCAACAATGTCAAAACTTGATCCTCATCACCTCCTTTGTAGCCATATCCGCTGGATTCTCGTCCGTGTGCACTTCTCAACAACAACGGACCCCTCGGCAACCACATCTCGAATGAAGTGTAGCTTTATGCCGATTTGCTTCATCCTCTCATAATACATTTAGTTCTTGGTCAAGTGTATTGCACTTTGATTATCACAAAACAACTCCACCTCATTTTGCTCGATCCCGAGCTCATCGATCAACTCCTTCAACCAAAGAGATTCCTTCACACCTTTCGTGAGGGCGATGTACTTGGCCTCTGTCGTAGAAAGTGCAACCATCGATTGTAATTGCGCCTTCCAACTCGATGCATACCAAATAAGGTGAAAACATACCAGGTCAACGATCGCTTCTTGTCTAAGTCACCCACAAAGTCCGCATCATCATATCCTTTCAACTTAGCCTCACCTTCATTCACCCGTTTGTAGTGTAAGCCAACATTTGAAGTTCCCTTCACAAACCGAAGAACCTACTTCGTTGCCTCCCAATGTTCTCTACCCTGGTTAGCCATAAACCGGCTCACAAGGCTAGCCGCATATGCTAAATCCGATCGTGTGCACACCATGGCATACATGAGACTTCCAACGGCACTTTCATAAGGAATCCGCTTCATGCTCGCTTGACCCTCCTTGATCTTTGACAACATTTTTGCAGAGAGTTTGAAATGAGCCGCCAAAGGTGTTTGAACCGCCTTTGCCTCTAACATCCCGAACTTAGCCACCACCTTCTGAAGATAATCACATTGATACACAAATAATTCACCGCATCTCCTATCCCGTGTGAATTCCATCCCCAAAATCTTCTTGGCCGATCCCATGTCTTTCATTTCGAAATCATTTCCCAAAAGCCGTTTCAAGTTGTGGACTTCGTTCTTGTTCTTCGACGCTATCAACATGTCATCAAAATATAGCAACAAGAATATTCCACTACCATCAAAGTTCATTTGAATACCTCGAAGTTCATTTGAATAGAGAGGAAGTTGTCGCAGATTTCTTTTCCAAAGTTTTATATAGGATTAAGAACTATTCCAAACTTTTCAAAAATAAAAAAGGACAGTTTCAGATTTTGGGAAATCCAGATCGACAGTTTGGGGTTTGGAAAAATCGGATTTGGGGTTGTTTTGTAAATTTCAGAAAGTTTGGGGCTGTTTTGCAATTTCTGAAAATTTGGAAATTTCGAACGGCAATTTTTTTTTGGAAAAATCAGAATCTGAATTGTGTGTTATTATTATGGTAGTTGGTCGAAAATTATAGAAAAAAAGGAAGGAAAAATAAAGAAAGAAAAAGGAAATCCGACTTACAAAATGAAAAGGAAACAAAATCCTAGTCGGAGTTGGAAAAGGTTTTTGAATTGAGACAGACTTGAATTAGGGCTGAATTTTGCTTCCTTGGACGGCAAGGAAGGGGGGAATTCGAATTTGAGAAGGAATTGGGGTTAAAACCTTAATCCTAATTGGTTTCGGAAAACTTTCATTCATTCTCGGAATTTTTCGTAAGCCTATATAAAGCATTCTTATTT
>JAULKM010000012.1:1151364-1169719 GCA_032355605.1 Rubia tinctorum | reverse complement strand
GTGACAAGATGAAAGGTTGTGTTCCCAAGTTCCAATTTTCTAATTTCCCTCTTCCATATTCCCTTCTCGGTTTTCCCACTAATTCATTGAATGAGGCAAAAAATGATACTCCTTTCTTCCCCTTTTTAGTGTCTTACATCACTATTCGTGAATAAAGTTGATGTTGTTTGTATTGTAAAATATATAAATATATAAATGTGAAAAATATCACCTGAGATACTGCTTTTCATTGTAACACGTATTTTTAGAATATTTAATTTTCATAATTTATTTCTCAACATAATTTAAGATTAGCCTGTACAATGTTATCGTGGTATGTAATAAAAAGTGGCATTATTATTTTAAAAAATCAAGAGAAAGAACTATTTTATCGTGGATACTATTTCACCCACTACATAATGAAAATTTTGGTACTCTCAAACGGGGCAGTCAAAGTTATTTCTTCTGACAAAAACACTAGTTGTCCCGAAACACACGAAGTCACTGCGCTGTACGGAGTTGACCATTCTGGAGCTGTTCGTAAGTGTTCCGGGAAGAACGATTTGAATATACTGTAGTGTTACCTGTCGCTCAAACAAGTAACGGTTTGTCAAACAATAGTAAATGGCGGGTCAAACATTAGTCAACTACAAGTCAAACACTAGTCAACAAACTACACAAGTTATTTTCTTATCTACCATCATAGTATATACATTGACGGTATGTTAAAAACTAGTCAACGTCGCACACAAGTTTTTCAGTTGAAATCTTGATCGTACTTCAAAAGCCTTTTGGGTGAGTAACGTCAATAGAAGTATCCCTATTGACCATCTTCGTACTACGGAATCAACGGTCTGTGACATAATCTGGTCAGAACACTTGACAAGTATTTTTGTTTACTACCTTCGTACCATATGTATTTACAATCAGTTGAATACTAGTCAACATATATAAGCACCTACTCAAGTGACAGACATGTATGCTGAATCGAACAGTCAAACATACATTTGAAAGCAATTGAACATGCACTCAATACTCGACCTGACGAATCAGGGTAGACGTACTGTACATGAAAGGGTCGGTCTTACAAAATTCAACGTATATAATGACCTACACTACTTGACTAAGTGTTAGAAGTATCTCATTCCTTAATGTTGGCATATTCATGAAACTGGAGTTATTGACAGTCGAACATGGGCATTGAATATAGGGGTGTTCAAATTACCCGACCTGACCTGACCCGACCCATTTTGACCCGGCTCATATCGGTCGGGTCAATGTCCCATTTGGGTCGATGTGGTTCGGGTTGGAATGGGTTGGGTCAAAATGATTTGGGTCAGATTTTGACCCAAATTGACCCGTTGTGATAAAATATTAAAAGTATTGTTTAATAAAATATTAAAAGTATTCTACCTATGTAAAATGAAAATAATTGTATTTCTCTTTTTTTGGTAATAATGAATTCTATTAAAACCAAGTCATAACAATACAAAGTTTAGACCATCACTCTTAGTCTATTACAGTCAAAATTTCCTATACTCTTAACCACTAAGCCACTTTTCCTCATTTAGAACTTGAATCACAAGAGTCTCTACCTTTAATTAAATAACTGTAAATATCCTTCTATTTCTTTCTAGCGACAAATTATAGAGACCAGCTACCAATTGAGCAAATTTCTTCTTGTTCTTCTTCCCTGCCAGCAAAAACAGGACTTTCTTCATCTCTCTTATGTTTCTGGACCTTGGGAGCTTTAACTCAGCCTTCATTTCCCTTCTGTAGGTACAATCAACAAACAAATGTTGCATATTTTCTCTCATTCCACAGAAACAACATCCATCATCCAATTTTAATACATCAAATTCCTGCAACCTAGCTTTTGTAGGGAACTTCTTGTTCATAAACATCCACAAATATTTTATTTTTTTGGCTTAATGTATCTACTCCAGACAACTTTTGCAAGACTTCTCTTTTCTTCCCCTACTTTCAAGAGTTCATAGACTTTCAAAGATATCAGCTTACCATCTCTGCTAGTACAATGACACAACTAAGAAAAAGTAACATTCTGCTTCAAGTTCATGAGCATTTTCCATGGCCAACTATGATTATAGGAGTAGCAGCATTCTTCTAAATATTTCCCATTCATATAATACTCAGCTATCCATTTTACCCATAACACGTCTTTTTTGTTTTTCACATCCCACGGGTGCTTAAACATAGCAGCTCTATTTCATACAGTAGAATCATGAATGCCCATACCTCCATGTTTTTTAGTGTTGCATATTGAACTCCATGCCACAACAGAAAAGCCTTTTTTTTCCTTCTTCCCTCCCCCATAAGTAACAAGTACATATCTAGGTGATTTTGTTATGCATACTTTCAGGAAGGTATAGTACATTATACCAGTAGCCAGATGAAATGAGTAAAACTCAGTTTATAAGTTGAATTTTACCTGCATAGGATATGTTTCTTGAGCTCCATGTATGAATTCTGCTTCTGAATTTTTCTATCAATCCCTCACAATCAGTTTTGCTCCATTTCACAATGGAAAGAGGAAGACCAAGGTACTTCATGGGAAATTCTCCTTTAGACATATTCAAAGCATCAGCTAATTCCTTCATTTCAGCTTCTTCCATCTTGGAGAAATAAACTTTTGACTTACTGTTATTGGTTATCAGCCATGTGGTATCTTTAAAGTTGATCAGCACCTCCTTAACTCCATTCATACTCTTCTTATTTGCACCAAAGAACAGCAGTAAATCATCAGCAAATAATAGGATATGTACCTCAGCTTTTCTGCATTTTTTATGGTAGTCAATTTTCTGCTCCTGTATCTGTTTCTTCATGAGTCTGGTAAAATACTCCATACTGATCACAAAAGGCAAGGGTGAGATTGGATCACCTTGCTTAACACCTCTTTTTGCTTCAAATGAACTAGTAAACCTGCCATTATAAGAGATACACATTTCTGATGCCATAGAGCTGCATTTAATCCACTGTATCATTTGCTTTGGAAAGTGGAGTTCTTTCAGCCATTCAACCATAAACCTTCAGCTTATGCTGTCAAATGCCTTACTAAGGTCTATTTGAGCAACACAACTAGGTCTCATAGTTCTAACCACATATCTATGTAAGAGCTCTTGAGCCAACAGAATATTATGAGCTACATGTCTACCCATGATGAATGCACTTTGTGAGAATATTATAAGCCTGTGAGAATTTCACCTATTCTGGCACATAGTATTTTTGTGATAATATTGTACACCACAGAGCAGCAAGCTATGGGCCTGTAGTCAGCAGGTTTCCTTGGTTGATCACATTTTGGTACTAAATTGATAACAACATTCCTAAACACTTCATGCAGTTTCCCATCCACAAAAAAACTTTTTAATAGCTGTAACCAGGTCTATCCCAATGACATTCCATGCTTCTTTGAAAAAGGCACTTGTATAGCCATCTTTCCCAGGGCTTTTTGTCTTGTTTATGCTTTTCAAAGCCTTCAGAATCTCTTCTTCTTCAACTTTTCTGATCAATCTAATCTGCTGTTCTAAGCTTAGAGTCTTGCCATATTTCACCACTTCTTTGTCTAGCTTTATGACTGGAATATTCACCCTAGATGAGACTTGAAGTGTTCCACCAGACAACTTCCAATTTCAACCTGATCAAAAATCAACTTGTGGTTCCATTCTAATGCATCAATTCTGTTTCCATACTGTCTCTTTTTTAGTGAGCTGTAGAATAGATTTGTGGGCCTATCAGCATCCATTGGATCTTAGTTTTCTGTTGAATAAAGCTGTATTCTGCCTCCTTCAGGTCTTCAGCTTTTTTCCTTGCTGTTAACTCCAGTTGCTGTAGTTCTTGATCCCCGGGATTTTCATTCAGTTTTGTCATGACTTCACTGTGCCATCTCAGTCTGCCCAGAAATGTCATCAAACTCCCTTCTGTTTAACCTTATTAAAGGAATTTCTAGTAATTTCAAAGCTTTAGCAATGTCAAAGAGGTTCTTTACTTTGTTCAGCTTCCATATGCTACTTACCAGCTTCAAAAAAACATCAGATCTACACCACACCTTAAAGAATCTGAATGGCCTTGCTTCCACTTTCTTTTCTGAGCTAAGTAGTACCTTCAATGGGAAATGGGCTGAGCAGAGTTCATTCTGGACTAAACAAATAGCATCCTGAAAATCAGTCATCCATATTCTGCTGATCATGCATCTGTCAATCCTACTGAATATTCTTTCATCAGCTTCTCTTCTGTTACTCTAGGTATATTTAGCCCCAATAGTTCTTATTTCTTCCAACTCCAGGTCTTCTACTGTGGCTATAAAATCTCATGTTTCTTTTTCATCCACTGGATTCTCACCTACTATGTCATCTGGTTTGAAAGGTGTATTAAAGTCCCCTAGGATTATCCAGGGTTGATCCCTGTTTCCCTTAAACTTAAGATACTCCCACATAGTTGTTCTGTTTGAGCCTGTATTAAAGCCATACACAATTGTGCAGTAGAACTTCTTGCCATCATCAAGTTTACAGCAGCTTAAATCCACCCATTATTCACTGTGATTCAAAACAGTTGTCTTAAACCATTCAGGTTTCCAAATCACCCATATTCTCCCCCTTATATCAACTGAGCTGTTTGTTGTGAGATTATATCCAATCCCCAATCTACTCCATGTTTCTTTTTCATTTTCTTGTTTGATTTTTGTTTCTAAAAGACCAAGCAGCCCAATTTGGTTCTTCAGGATAAACCTTCTAACTTTATTGTTCTTTGCTTTCTTATTAAAACCCCTAATATTCCAGGCAGCAATACTCATTTATCCGGGGGTTTATCTTCAGTCACATAATGTTGCTCACCACTTACATCTACCTTCCTTCCTTTTTGTTGATCACTGATTTCAGCCAATTCAGTGTGCTTCTCCTTTTTCAACTACTTTTTCCTTTCAGTTTCTGATAATCTCCTGAGGTCTTAACAGCTACATAGTTCCTGTTATCATTCTCAGCAACTGGAGTTTTTCTCACTGGGATATAGACATCTTTGCTCACTTTGTTTTTCTTCTCCTCAACTTTCCTGCATTCAGCTGATTGATGGCCATACATTTTACATGAATCACAGATCACTGGTTTACACTCGAACACCACCTTTTGTTGTACTATGACTTTATTCTCATTAATGTAGAGAATTTTATCAGGCACAGAATCCTTAATCACCATTTCAATCTGCAGTCTGCCATATGACAACCTTTCTTTTTCTACTGTTGCTCTGTCTAAACATATTGGCTTGCCTATAGAACTAACAATTTTGCTTATAGTTCTAGGTTTCCAATATTCTGGGGCAGGCCAGGTAATTGAATCCAGACTGGAACAGATACAGGTTCACTAAGATCCATGTCTTTCTCCCACAATTTCACAAACACAGGTTTACCATCAAAGCTAATCATATCATTATCAACAATTTCATCACAGGCTTGTTTGGAAACAATTTTAAGCATGAAAACACCTCTTTGGAGCTGCCAGATTCTTTCTATCTTTTTCCCCAAATTCTGTGAAAGAAGCCTTCGATTACCATGAAGGGGGGACTGCATCCGAGAGTTCTACAGGCTATGCAATTGGTCCACTGCTTCACTGCTTCATCAACATCTTCCATTGAGATTTCACCCAATTCCATACCATAAATTTTCACAGTATCATACTTCCTCAGGTCTTGCTTTGAGTCAAACAGAGAAGCCCAATTTTGTTTTTCCTCTTCCTTCACCTTATCACTCCGCGAAAATTTTTTACTGGTTGAAGGTAAATCCCTAACCTCCAGACTTGGCGTCAATTGGGCTTCTTTACCAACACTCTTCACCGATTCATCCATCGTTGTACTGATGATGACCAGATCTTCAATTTTTTTAGCTACCTCTTTCTTTCCCATCGTTTCTGTTTTTTCTTTCTCGACAATATCTTCCCTCACCAGCTGCGTAGTGACTCTGCTCCCTGACTTGCCCATGGCGGCGCTCCGATGTTCACCGGTCAGATTCGAAGATGATATTTGGAAGTACACACACTATCGCACCTTTTCGCCCACATAAATAAATATTTTTAATTTTAAATAATATTCTTTTACGCATCTACTCTCAATTCTCAATTGTCCATATCTATGTAATATTAATTATTAAATAATGCAAATTTACATAATATTCAAGTGCTAAATTTCCAGACATTCTCTTTCAACTCAGAATTCTCAATGGTTCCTTCTATGTTTTGGCCCTTCCCTTTCAGCCTCGAATTTTTATCTATAATATCTGTCACAACTCTATTCTAGCACTAGCCAGTAGGTCAAGTTGATAAAAAATATTTAATTTTCTATCACAAATATCTCTATTATAGAGAAAGTGTTTTGAAGTGTCGGTTAAAAACATTGAACACCCCTAGTCATGGGACCATGTGAATTAAAATATACACACACAAACACACACACACACACATATAACTTCAATGAAGGATTTACTTTTGCCCCTAATAAGTTTTATTTTAATCAAATTTAAATTATTTAACTTCCGTCATGACCAACCATTCTTATTCATGATCAATCTACAATAAAAATTATAATTACACAAACAGTTTAGGAATTAGATTACTCCTCATTTACACAAACATCTTAACAAACACCGACGTTTCTCCCCAATTGTCAATGGTTACATCACCCCCACCCAACTCTTGATCACGCTATCGCTGTTCAGCAACCGAAGGAGTCACGTCAGCTTCGTGGTCCAGGAGAGCCCCCGTGAAAAGCTGGTGTCGGTGATTGAGCTGGCGATCTCGACGATGATGCTGGTCTAGGAGCGGGGACGGATTGAGAGTGGTGACAGGTGGTGCCGCCACCTCAATCCCATCATATAAGAAAGGGAAGTTAAAATTTTCTATTAAGGCACCCGTCAAAATTTTAAAATTATAAACTGTCCATCATTTGATGAAGTTTTGCCTTCTAAATTAAAATTAGAGATTACAACTCAGGGAATTAGAATATGAAAATTTTCCAGCAACGAATACGGAGCAGAGTGCAATTCGGCAGTGAAATTGCTATTTGGGAACGAAGCATTTTAGTAATTTGAGGAATATAATATACTAAATTGTTTTTCCCCAACATAGTATATTTTACCATATTTTGGTCTCAGAGAGCAAAACTACGTTGGTTTAATACCCCATAAATTTAAAGTGAAATTTTCGGTCCCCAAAATCAGATTTCGGATGGTTTTCAAATAGACTATATTGTTTTTTGGTTTCTAACATAGCATCTTATACCATCTTCTGGTACTCAAAAACCATCTGGAATCTGGTTTTGGTGACCGAAAATTTCATTTTGAATTTGTGGGTACTAAAAATGTAATTTTGCTGTTAAAAGATATTATGTTGGGACAAAAAATAATTTAGTCAATATAATATATTAAGGACGTGGTCAAACATTGACCACTTGGTCCACATTAGAGTGTTAAAAATAAACTAGTATTCAATTCCTGTATAGTAAGGAATTGCAAAAGGCATGCAAGCATACCACCTTCGTTACTAAAAAAAGGTTTCTTTAAGTGCTCCATAATGAAACTTAAGATTAGAGTGATTAGGAAGAGTCAGAAATTTATTGAATTGTTTTGTCTGTTCTTTGTTAAAGTTCAGTTTTTCATAATTAAAATGACACATAAATATAATTATTCATTTGAAAGGGGAAAATAAGGGAGACACAACGAATAGTTTCATGTTATCTCTAAACATGAATTATATGGTCTTTTCACGTATAAATGTGCATTTTGAACTACTCCCTCTGTCCCATTTCAAACTTCGCGGATACCTTTTCACGATCGTTAAAAGCACATGTTTAGATGTTAATATCTTTAACTACGTACAATAATGATACCTAAAAATTTGATATTTTAAAAATATTTGTTACGGGAAACTCAACAATGTCATATATGATTTTTTTTTAAAACTGAACAGTGCTGATTGAGAGACCGTCTTCGTGCCTCTCAAAAATAGTATTTATATGCTCTAATTGCGGCTAACTACTAGAAAGTATATAGTAGCAAGTTGGGGTCGTCCACGAGGAAAAAGGGGGTTTTATCGAGTGTTAAATGTAGTTAAAAATCACACGAAAAAGTCACTCTATGCGTGTGGTAACAAGTGGGGGATTTTGTTTTTTAAAAACACTACGCTTAATTTAAACTACTACATTAACAAACAATTATATAGAACAATGTAAACAGGGGCGGATCAAGAAAATTTTCAATGGGGTAACCACTAATATAAAAAATATATATACTTAATATTAATGGCAAAAATTTTTTTTTACATGGGTAACCTAATACTAATTCCCCCCTATTTTTTTTTATCATGGGGTAACCTGGGTTACCCCAGGCTCCAAGCTAGGTCCGCCCCTGATCATGGTTATGTTTGGTAGATATGTGTTTATAACCAAACGTGACTTATTTTGAAAGTAGAGGGAGGTCAGCTTATACTTTTACCCCAAAAAATAGCTTCTGCTTTAAAAAAAACTTTTTTTTGTACTTTACTAAATAACAAAAAGTGTTCTGGTTATAAGCACAACATCTAAAAAACTCTCTCAAGCAGAGTTATTTTCAAATTATTAGATAAAGTAGATTCTTTCTCAACATCTAGGGACACCTCAATCTCATCAGCATTTCATTTTATTTCAATTTATTAAAATTAATTTTGTTCTATCAATATTTGTCACTATATTTATTTTAATATAAAATAATTCAATATAAATCAAGATCTAATATAAGATTGATTAATGATTAAACCGATCATAAAAAATTCATTGTTATAATTTTTAAGATCAAATTATAATTATTTATATATATTGATATTTATTTTAAAAGATTTTCATTGTTACAGATATCTTATTGGAATAAATAAAAATAAATATCAAATTTTCCTATTAATCATACTAATTATAAAAACAATCTCTTTTAATTTCTATTCGATTTAAAATAAAATTCTGTGATAAATCAAATGAAGAAAACAAGGCCAATATCGTTTAAATCAATATGATTCACCAATTTACCGCTCTATTTCATCAAGGTAAAATAGAATTTCAATTTTTACAATTTCAAATCATCAAACATCACCTTATTGTACGAATTATTTGGTTGACACTTCCGTAGCGGCGCATCTCTCCGGATCTCTCAATCTTCTTTCCCCGTCTATTCAGCATATGGGGAGATGAGAAAACAATTGTTTATTTAATTAATCTTTATATTATATTGAATAAGTGTGGATATGTACATTAGTTTTGTTTTCGACCGAATCGATTAGATCGATATGTTCATGATACTAACTCGATTTAGTTGTATACGTCGATATATTGTCCTCATCTGTTTGTACATATCATGTTTTCGTTATTTTATTTTTGTTTTATCTTGGGGTTCCATTAATTTGGATCTTCAGATCTATGTTTTTCAAATTGTTCACAATTTGGACAACATAGATCGTGGTTGATCAGGTGGTGTTACAATAGTTGAAGATCTCTATTTGGCATGGTGATATTGATGCGTGATACGCTCTTCTTTGCTAAGTGATCATAATTTTTGCGGGAAACAAGTTAATATCTCCGAATACGATGTTACAGTTTTTATTTGATATCTAATATGTAATAGCATAAATGATCAGTTTGATTGACTTGTAATTTCGGTATCATTGCAATATAGTATTAGTTATTGCTAGAGACTAGTTAAGTTGGATGTTAATTTCATTCATTGTAATCGCCATTGGGCGTTTCCCCAGCATCTTTGAAGGATTAAATTGTCAACTAAACAAAAAGTTGATTAACCCTAAGTTGTCAACTAAACAAAAAGTTGATTAACCCTAAGTTGATTAACTTAGGGTTAAATTTGCACTTTCAGGTTTTAACCCTAAGTTGTGGACAAAAGTACCAATCTAACCATGACATCTGAATTTGATAAAAAAATCATCAAAGTGAACATTTATACCCCAATTAAAAAAACAAAAAAAATTGGAAAAGACAAATTATACCATTGTGGAGAGTTCATCTACCTAATAAAAAATTGATCCTAATTTGGAGAAGCCCACGACCAAATTCACATCGCTGCTACCTCATCGCTGTTGGAGAAGCCCGCTACCTCATCGCCGCTGGAGAAGCCCATGGCGGAATCTGGAGAAGCCCACGACCAAATTCTCCATAACGAAGTTAGGTTTTCTGACAGAACATAGGAGAATTGGGGTCTTGATACCTCGGAGAAGCCCACGGCAGCATACTCCGGATTCCGGTGAAATCTGGAGAAATCTGGAGAAATCTAGAGGCTTCAGAAATTTTTGGAGAATTCAAAATTCCGCCCACCGGTGGCAGTGACGGAACGGTTGCGGCGGCTGTCAGTGATGGTGTTGGAGGTGGTCTTGACGAAGAAGAAGAAGAACGCCAGGGGTATTTTGGTTATTAAAATTTTAGTTTTAAAGTTAATGGTATTTTTATCTTTTCATATTAAGTCAACGCCTGAATTCAGCCGGTCAATGTCGAAAATGTGCAATTTGGGTATATGTGCACCATTGCTCAAAAACTTAGGGTTAAGTTTGTACTTTCATATTTTACAAGGTCATTTATACACTTTCAAAATTTAATAGAGTTATTTTTCACTTTTCCCTTAAAAAAAAAAGGAATTCCGAGTTAAAGAAATTTGAAACAACACAACAGGTGTGTACTAACGTGAAGCTGAACATATTTGCATCAGTATTTGTTTTATGGATCACAAGTAGAAATAATGGCATCGCATTTGGGCTGCTTGGACCAATGGGCCCATTTAAAACTCCCAGAATTCGAGTAACTAGCTGGGCCCATATTCAGTCGAATAATGGGTTTCACAGTTGCAGCAACTAAAGGCCTTCGGCTACGAGGGAGCACCAAATTTACCCGGGTATATCTTGCTGAAATGCATTACTTTCTGCATCGCAGACAAAGCGTTTGATATTTGGACGCACTGAAATTACAGCAAAATATGGACATTGAAATGGTAAATCTAGGTTTATTTTCTACTTGCACTTTCTTTACTTAAATGGTGAAAGTTTTATCTTCCCGCTCATTTTCGCTCAGGAACACGCTGACGAAGAGCAAATACGTCCTCCGGAGAAGTCTTCTACGTTTTACCGCAGGATATATTCAGAGGTATCTCAAAATTCACACGATCATTTCATATTAATGAACACAATAATATGATACTGCATTTGAGTTACTGAAGGAGAGGAGTTCTGTTTCTATGCCTATTTTAGTTACAGGAAGTTTTGATTGGATGTTATGTGCATATAGGTAGAACAGGTTGGATGGGAGCATTTAGTGAGGATGGGAGAAGACCTGAAATATCTGAGCTTTCGCGTTGCGTAAGATCATCTGTCTATTTACATGTAATTTGATCAGGAGTTTAAGTAATTAGCTGGTCAGTGGCAAATTTTAATGTTTTTCCAGGGACAAGAAAGGAAGAACTCACATTTTGGAGCTGACATTAGAGGGTAATTATCCTGAGTATCCACCTTCGATATCCGCGGTGAGTGTGATGTTACTTTGATTGATTTTATATGGTTTCTGCTTTATGATAATCAATGATTGTATTATAAGTTTGGCAGGATGTTCCGCGAATATTTGAGGTAGACTGGTCTTTGAACTCATCACTCAAGGATGTAGTGGGGCAATTTCAGAGGGTATGCACAATGTCATATCAATGTAGAATTCTTCATTTACGTTATGACTACTTTGACATGATTATACTGTTTGTGCGATTTGCCAGCATCTAGATAAGCTTCAGAGTTTCTGGTCTGTTTTGGATGAGATTGACAAGTACATGTGGGTTGTTGAGCCCAAGCACCCATGTTTAGCAATGTCATATCGCCAAATTTGTATAGGTTAACTTTTCTCTACGTACATGATTTCATTATAAAATTATATGCAAGTGCCGCTTAACTAATTTACTCCTTTCACGTCCCCAGAAAATGATTGCTATCTCATGCTATCACTAAATGTTCAAGATCCAAGATCCCTACCAGAGTAAAATATCTGATCTAATGATTGTGTTCAGGATTATATTTTGGCAATTTAGTGATTTTTGTAGTTCCAATGTCAGATATCGCTTTCTGGGTCCAGATTCAAATGTGTGCAGTTGGAGGAAGATTTGGAGACAGAATTGCAAAAGATGGTACCTCTAGAGATCAAATACGAACAATATCACCATTTTTGAGACTCCTAATATTACCTGTGTTGATATTTGTAACATTGTCTGCCTTGTACTTATAACAGGGATAAAGATAGATCATTCTCAGATAACCTTGCGAGTGTCCTAAATATTCAGCTCCCTGAGCCTCCCGATCCAAGTAAAAATGATCAGCCAACTGAATGTGGTGTTTGTTATGCTCAATACTTGCCTGTAGGTAATTATAACACATCCTCTTAGCTGTAATTAAATAAGACCTTACTCAATATTTATTCTGACCAAGTACTTTTGTCATAGATGATGAATTTGGTTCCCATAGTGGGTCTTCAACTGATTATACATGTGAAAATAGTAACTGCAGTCGGGCGTTTCATAGTGTTTGTCTTGGGGATTGGTTGCTTTCCATCACGACATCTCGGAGGTAAGTTGGAATCTCGCATTTCTCTTAATTTATGTGGCAGTAGTTATTGCCATTGCCATTATAGCTGTATAACACCCAATTAACAAGAAGTTGTCATGTTTTCAACTTGCATATATGAATGCTAAAACGCCTAACAATTGTTCTTGCTTTAGATCCCGATCTACCATCTAATTCTTAATCTTTCCTTCTATTGAACTGGTCCACACATACTTGTTCAGTGTATGCAACATGTCGCGAGTCATACAAATTTGGCATTGGCTGTTAAGCCTGTTATGCAACTTAGGAGGTGTATCTGTTGCAGGTCATTTGATGTTATATTCGGGAACTGTCCATACTGCTCCAGTCCCGTTGCTGTCAAAACGAGTACCGGGAAATGAATGAAAAAATAGCAGCAACCTTGTGTAAGTCTATAATTTATGTTGTTAACTTTCCGATTGAACTTCGTGATATTTTCTTTACCTCCCAATATGTGTGATTGGTGCCTGGTGGCACAAATTTAATTCTGCAACTCCAAATATTCATGACCTGTCAAATAGTAAATCTGACTCGGAAGAACTCATTAAAGATTACAGATGCATTGATATTGGTCTGTGAAATGAGGCCCCCCCGCGTGTTATTCTGTCCAAATTAAAACTGATTTTATTACAGTGTCGAATTGTCCCGATTCTAAGGTTGAAGAGTGAAGGCATGGATAATATGATTCGAGATGCTGCTTTCTGGGGTCCTTTCTCCTTAAATTCTGTTTTCCTAATGGGTCGCTTGATTATTGGATTCATCAACTTGGGCTATAAGCCTATAAAGCTTATTTCAAAAGAAACATACAGTGAAGTGTGCCGACAATTGCTAAATGAAAGATGATTTCTTTCTGCTTCTGCTTGTCCCTTTTTGTGTAATGCATCCTTGTCGTTTTCTTCATCTATAATGTACCCGAGTCGAACACAAAATTTATATACTACGATAATCTTTTATCTGATATTATTTCATTGTTCTAAAAATATATAGTTCTATATTTTTTATATTATTAAAATAGGGATGTGTTTGGTTGATATAGAGACGTGTTTATAACATAAAATGGTATTATTTAAAAAATTAGTGAGATCGATTGTTTTTTACTCCATCTATTTCATTGAATGTGACACAATTTCCTTTTTAGATTGTTTTTGTAAATTTGACACACTTTCCTCTTATGACAAAATTTTTTCAATTTCATTCACTCATTCTACTTTTCTCATTTTAAATTCAATTTCATCCACTCATTCTACTTTTCTCATTCTAAATTCAATTTCATCCACTCATTTCATTCACTTAAATCCAAACACCTTATTATATAATCACATCCAACGAAACAGATGTAGTACTTTCTTTTCCTTTAAAGTTACACGTGTTTTTTAAAATCAAAATTTTACCAAATATGTCAATCTCACGAATATAAGTGACTTATACTCCCTACGTTTCATTGGATGTGACACACGTTTCATTTTTGGTTGTTTTTGGGAATTTGACACACTTTTCTTTTGTGGCAAGATTCCTTCAATTTCATTTACTCATTCCATTTTTCCCTTTCTAAATTAAATTTCATCCACATATTTCATTCATCCTTTTCAGGGCGGCTTATCTGTGGACAATTTGTTCGTTTTTATTGTGTTACTGTTCTACTCTTAATAAAATTTTGGAAATTAAAGCATCCAAATAAACTTGAGTTGAGTCAGCCTTATCCGAAGTGCACTCTCCAAGTGGGTCGAGTTGCTGACTAGATATTGATGGAATTTATTTATTTTTCATTTTTGCAATTTCTGGAAGAAAGAAAATTAAGGCAAACTATAGCCTATAGGTGGACCATTTCACAAAAGTCTCAACCTGGTCTTTTCCGCTCACTGTTAAATCACAGTAGTACACCAGCCACCACAATTTATATTCGCAAGAATTTCATAATTCAAATCATACTAAACACGAATGAATAAAAAATTTAAATAACAAAACTACTCCTAATAATGTTATGAAAAACAAAACACCGCGGCTGAATCCTGAATATTACAAATGTTAGAAAGCGGATGAGCTGAAACTCTCGGCCACTCATTTGATTGGAGATATATCGAATGCGATACAGATGATCAAAGGTGAAACAGAATGTCCCATCACATATGAGAGTTTAATCGACCCAGTTACGGTCTAGTACATTTTGGGTTCCGAAAAATAAGAACTTGATGACTCAATCACTTGCACATTTTGCAAAGATGAGTATGTATGTCTGCTTTGAACACTTGAGTGCAACCACCGTCCTTCTTATCAAACGATCCGAGATATTCCACAACTTGAAATGGTTTACAACAATTCTCTTTCGGAAAAAAAAATATATTGACTTTTTTATTCATTCACTTTACATAGTATGCAAAATAAACGCACAACAATATTACAATCGAAACGGACATTTGTCACATTTCCACACTTTCAAAAAACAAATACTATACACGTATAAACCAAACCAGACATTCTGCATGGCCGTATTGGCGATCCCCAAGAAGAAATTAATAGCACGAGGCATTAAAATATATATGGTCTAGATGCCCGCCAGGCATTCTGGTGGGGTAACCGAGCTGCGAGACCTGTCGGTGCAGTAATCATAGATCATGTGTGTGGCTCGCACCCAATGGTACGTCCTCGCCTCCATCGGGGTCAGCTGCTGGTAATGCGCGGCCTCCCACCAATTCCCGAGGCTTGTAGGGCACCCCGCCGGTCCTGGCACAGGGCACCCCTCCAAATCAAAGTCACTGTAGTATGCGTAGAATGGGGCCTTGCTCCAGTCTATCTTCTCCAATCCACCCCTTGTTGCCCAGTCGTCCGCCTCCCACAGTGTGGAGTATACCCCCATCGGCTGTTTCTTCGGGAACGGGATCCCCTTCGCTTCGTGGTTCCGATATACCCTAACCGGGACATCGTCCACCATGAATCTGCAAAATGTTACGAGATTGTGAACTTTTTGAAATAACAGCTAACTGTCACGGGTCGACCTTACTAGACTGCAACGACTACCACTTAATTCCCACGTACGTCTCACTCGGAAAGTAAGAATTGAGTGGCACAAGTGTGCAGCGTACACACGAGTTTTAGTTTGAGAGTGCTTACAATCAAAATGCAAGTGAACAATATAAAAGTCAACACATGTTTATGAGCAAATGTTCGCAAGCATTCCTGGGATGGATGCTTGGATGGATTATCGTGTAAGTGTATGTTGAAGAGGTAAGGAAAGTTAGTATGTAGCATCTTTGTAGATTCTTATGAGGTGAATTGTATTCAGCTATATATCAATACATGTAACTAGCCACCATCAGTGTGAGTTTTACGTTCAATCATGTACTTACACGACAATTTGATGGGACCATCGGAGCGTGTAAGTGTGAAATGCTTGTGACGGATCAAACCATAGGTTGATCCTCTGCTCTCTATTGCCTATGCCGTTTATGTAAATGTTTGTTTGGACAGTCACAGGCTGGCCGGACCGGTTTCCTAAGAATTCAAAGTCGAATTCGTCGCGAGAGTTGAACTGCCCGGAAATCATCTGTCACCAAATCAATTTCAACCGTTAACCTTAAATGCCCCAAACCAACGTAAGAACAAAACACCTACGCAAAGAGTAAATACTTACATAGAAGGCCGCCACTGTTCCGGCCGAATCGCCGGGTACTAGCTTGATCTTCATGCTGAAT
The DNA here is from genome assembly GCA_032355605.1 of Rubia tinctorum. Taxonomy (NCBI): domain Eukaryota; kingdom Viridiplantae; phylum Streptophyta; class Magnoliopsida; order Gentianales; family Rubiaceae; genus Rubia; species Rubia tinctorum. Next base: position 1,153,413 of record JAULKM010000012.1, on the reverse strand, counting down.
CGCCCGAACAAATACTCGCTTTTTGAAGCAAATCCGCATCCTACAACATTGAACAAAATCGAATGTTGAACTCTAGTGACACTACCATAGCGACGTGTGTTCGAAACTCATCTCATCACAAACCAATAGTTTGCACGTGAACACTTAAACCAATCTTAAGATAAATAAGTACCTGAATTTTGATCGAGGACAAGCTGAATGGCCTTTCCTCCGTTGAGAGGCCTAACGTGGGACTCGGACCAGGTGACCTTAAAGTCTTGAAAGAAAGTGGCGGGGCGTCCCTTAATAAGGGCAGCGCTTAGGAGGGCACATAGGAAAACAAAGGCGACGTGGTGTTTTAAGTGCATCTTCGTGCCCGTATTGTTACTATGGGGGTGTGTTGGTTAGAGAAATGGTAGGATGGGAGGGCCTTTATATGCAAATAAGATGGAAGGGATGGGCATAATGATAGGGACTCCATCGGGTAGCATTCAAATGTTCACTACTTCGCTTTCCAACAGCTAATCGTAAGCCGTCTACTGTTTCAGCAGTTCAATTACACGATGATATACCTCTCTAAAATAACTCACAATAAATTGCTGCTCATAAATATAAATATAGTGAAGTTTTACGATGGAATCACACTGGGCTGCATATAAATAAAATTCCCCAGTAAATGACTCGTAGTATAATATTTAAGCCGTTGAAAATTATCCTGTTAACTAAATTATAGTTCAGTTAATTTTAACTTGAAAATAGTTAACATTATATAAAATTTTAAAAAATAATTTCTACTCATCTTTATTAGTTCATTTAAAAAAACAATTACTAGTACTGTCTAAGAAGCAAACCGAGTACTGTACTACTTATTATTCCCTTCGTCCCCCGCTAGTTTTTGTAATTTAATTTCAAATTAGGAATATCTTTGTGTGAGGAGGGACTATATGAATGCTTTTAATCCGAGTACTGTAGGATTATGATCACACCAATCTCAGACTCTCAATTGCGATTTGCGATTTGCGATTTGCGACCTGCGAATTGGTTGATTCTACATGTTTTCTGACTGTTTCTCAATGATTAAAACTAAAACACTGGTGTTAAAAAAACTAAAACACTGTTATTTTTAATTAAACTAAATTAAAGTGCTTCTTACTCTTTGTAATATACTGAGTCACTCAGTGACTAAACTCGCTCAACATACACCAGTAAAAGCAAGATGGCCACTTAAGTAATTGTCGGTGGATTTTTTTGATGGAATTGTCGGTGGATTTGGTACGGCATTCAAACCATCTGACATTTCCCAAAACTGTATAAAAAAAAGGAGAGAGAAATCATACTCCCTCCATTTCATTGGAAGTGACACACTTTCCTTTTTTGGTTGTTTTTGTGAATTTGGCACACTTTTCTTTTATGGCAAGATTCATTCAATTTCATCCACTCATTCTACGTTTCCCTTTCTAAATTCAATTTCATCCACACATTTCATTCACCTAAATTCAAGCACTTAAGCCTATCATGCTAATTCCAGTGAAACGGAAGGAGTAGATTCTTTAGAGATTACATTATTTCGAAAAACCGTATTTCCATACGCAAATTAAAAGACGGGATTGAATTAGAATTATAAAAGGTAAAAAAGTTTAGTTGCAATATTAAAACTTTATTATGCAACGTGCAGTAGTTAAACGTTTATGACACGATTAATGTAACTTAAAAATTTTATATTAATTTTTTCTAATTTGCATTTTAAATCTTGATATTTTCATAATTTATAAAATGACCGTGTTTTAATAGTCGGAATCCTGTACAGAATTAGATATACTATTTATTCACATGAATAGCAAATTGGGTGATGATAATCATTCAAACTTATAAGAAATAGTAGGACGGGAATCTCGTGTGCATATACATAATACTTCCTCTCTACCGGACTAAATTATCCATTTACTTTGTGACATTATTCTTTATTAAAATTTGACCACATATTTACATAATTATATACTCCCTCCGTCCCGGAGAAAATGACACACTTTCTATTTTCGTCCGTCCCAAAGAAAATGGCACAATTCAAAT
>JAULKM010000012.1:1127043-1145871 GCA_032355605.1 Rubia tinctorum | reverse complement strand
ACTTGGACTCTTCTACCTTTATGTCTTGTACTCTATTTATTCTCCTGATCATCAATAATAATCATCACGGGAAATCATTCTTTCTAACATATTGACCCAAAATAAGTATTTCCAGTTCAAGCATAAGAAACTGATAACATAGATATGATCATAAGTTTTGAGGGAAAATTTTTATGCAAGAATTCATCTCATTCTTGCATGTGAGCATATGTAAGAGATAAAGTAAATTTACTTGCAAATTGTTTTGCCTAGAAACTCGCCAATTTTATACTTCAACGCCTGCAAAATCATTTCAATCTGCACAAGTATTATTAAAACTCTCAACATAAATAACTCAGTCATAATGGCAAGAACTCTTAAGAACTCCAAAACTGGTTTATTTATGCTTAAAAATTATAGATAACATCATAACAACAAGGACTGCATTGTTTGCATCATTACACAATGTACACACAAAAGTTTAAAAGAGATCAACTTGGACCTTTGATACCAAGTGTTTCTCCAATGGGACATGGACAACATATAGAAAATCTTCCAAAATGGTATTCTTTTTCCGAGAATATAACCTAAAAATATACGCAAAGAGCTAAAAACCCGAGTTCAAATGCAATAGCATTTTATTAAAACCATCATTACCCAGTGATAAAAGGCTGGTGTGACCAGGTTGATTTTCTCATGATAGCAGATATTACAATAGAGATCTCAGCACAAAAATCCTCTCTTCAAAACCACCCCTGCTTCAACGCCTTCAAAGCGCAACTCTGACTACAGTGTAGACACCTTCTCTTCCTCATCTTCAGCCCATGGAGAAGGCTCTTAGAACTCTAAACATGATAGAGCATCAGGATTGAATATAATCACAACGAAAACCTATACAAATATATAGGCGTGGCACCCAATATGTCATTTTCTCAACAACATACAAGTACAGACATATGTATCAAGATTTATATGCAATATTCGGCATGTAAAAAAATATTAAGTTAGGCAAATTAACGAACACCTTGTGTGCTACAATTGAAATTATTAAAAATCCAGAATAATAAGAGATCAACAATGAAGACATACATAAAACTTCACAAAGTACAAAGCGTATAACACGTCGCAGTGGTGCAGGTATGGTGACGCATTGCAGTCGGCCATGTAGGAAGGCAATGGATTAAGGATCGAAAGAGTCACCGAATACTGGGACAGGGTATAGTAATCCATAGAAAAAAAACTGGTTTTGATACGAAGGGAAGTAGGGGAAACCAATGCATTGAGGAGGGATTGAGAGGGCGGCATAAACGAAAGGTGACCGGTTACCTTCAAATTGTTGGTCACCAAAAATGAAGGGTTTGCATTGAAGAGAAAGGAATAATGAAGCAGACTGGAGGAAGAGGAGGAAAGTCAAGAGAGACGGGATACCGAAACTAAACCTGTTTCCAAACAAAGAACTCGTCCTTTTAGTATAGTACGAGGCAAAGTAGTTGCACTATGTGCAGCCTGATGCTCTAGATTAGATGGGACACAGATTAGCCAAGAATTTTCTTTGACAACATCAACGTGTAAATTACTGCTGTGTAGATTCCTGATATTAATTATCCGAGCATAAAACATACAAATTATCCTAGCAAAACGCATAAGAATATTCTAAGTCTAGAATCTTCAATTTCTAATTGGATTTATGTCAAGGCATACAATGTACACAACCAGTGTTGAAGATCTCCGTGCATTTTTCATTTCATCAGTAAATGACAATTAAACATTGTTCGAATCTTGAAAACATGGCCGTACGCCCAAATCCTTGCCTATATGTGCTGTTTGAGTGAAGTTAGCTTCTAAAGTACCTGTCATTCAAAGAAAATTGAAAAATAAATTACTACGGCCCTGTTATTTTTAGTTTATCTGCATTTTTTTCAATTCAATTAATTTCATTTAATTTAGTCTTGATCTATGATTCAATTAAGTAAAAAAATCAGTTCGAGAGAAAAGCTGAAAAAGAACCCATCGGATATGGAAAGAAAAAATAAAGTTGAGATAGAGATATATGCGCTATAAAGTTATGAGCCATTACCTGCATGTATAGTATAGCACAATCAGATGGAGACAATATATAAATTATAAGTAAGAGTTATCATGTTTGCGCTAATATGGCCAAATAGACAGCACCTACTGGCGATTCAGTATTAGCATCAGGTGCCGGGATAGCTTTTGAATCTTTATAAGCATTCCTGAGAGATTCATGTCCACGTCTTTTACTGCCAGCAGCTTTATGTCGGTTGCAATAGAAAAGAATAAGACTAAATGCTTATCAACTGGAAAGACAAAATATAATGAGAATCATGATCATCATAGTTCTTTTCACCACAGAGACATGTAATCTCGCCTACGGTTTATACTACATCACATGATGAAAGAGAAGAAGGATGCAATCAAGAGAAACGCCCAAATATATAATTACCTGATTTATAATACTGGTGGTAATTCTGTAACAACATACCTCAAAACCAAGATTAATGTAATAACCTAAAAAATTGGGGGTCGGGCAACCTTTTAAATGTAAAAACTTAATCAGAAAAAAGTAAAAATAATTCAAAATTTTGATGTGTAGTTATAATGTTTAAAAAAGAAATTACCACTGACCCTACTCACAAGACAATAATACAACACAAGTGTATCTTCTAGCCTCATCATCCTGAATAGAGTTGTTAATTCGATTATTCGGGTCAGGTTTGAGTTCGGATCAGGTTTGAGTTCGGATCAGGTTAGAGTTCGGGTCAAATGGATTCAGGTTGAAACAGGTCGGGTTGAAACGGGTTGAAATATGTTGATTGGGTCAGTTTGGGTTAAGTTCGGGTCAAAATGAGTTTGGGTTGAAACGGTTCGAAGTCTGTTGGTTGGGTTGGATCAGGTTCGGGTCGGTTTGAAATGGGTCAAAATTCTTGGGTCGGGTCGGGTTGGAAAGTGTCAAAGTTTGTTTGTCAAGTTGGATTCGAAAGAAAGGTAGAATAGGAAAGAAAAAGTTTTTGAAAAATGGGTTACGGTATTAGCTACTCTAGAACATGTACTAGCGTTTTCTAACATTTCACAAAATATCATTTATTTAATATTTTATATTTAGTCAAGAATAACAAAATTATGTATTCTTAAGAAATGGATTATAGGGTAACACAATTTTGACCCACAGTGTAATTTTCCAATATTGTGTAGAAGTAATCAGTGTATACTTTTGAGATCTTTCCGTCCACTCATATACGGCCAGCCTCAAAATTCCAAATATTTTGAACTAATTAAATTACTACGCTAGGGTCAAAATTATATTGATCCGTCAAAATTAGATTGATTATGGATAAATCTAATTGTCGATTATATTCTTAATTAATTATGGATCGAGTTATTTATGTTATTTCTCGGGTTGAATCAGTTACAAGTTGATTATAGGTCATGTTGAATCAGGTTCGAGTTGAAACGTATTCCAATTGAATCAGGTTTGGGTTGGAATAAGATTTCAAGTTGATTCGGTCGTGTTGGGTTTGAGTCCAGATTATCAGGTCATAATTGTTAGAGTCATATAGAAGAGTAGTATTAGAGTTCTTGTTGTCTTCAAACTCTACTGTGTAATCTTCTATATATTTGCACCACTTAATAATACAATGCATTACGGGAAATACAATCTCAAAACATGGTATCAAAGCATGGGACGGTTCTGAACCTAAATTAAAATATTTTTCTTTCTTTTGGTCAACCCTTTCTCAAAACATGCATGCAGCCCTAGTTGGTCTTGCTTTATTCTAACGAAATAAAAGACGGCGGCCGCCTCCAGGGTGTTAACCCTTTCTTCTTTGCTTTCCGTTTTGGCGCCATTTTTTCTTCTTTTTTTTCCTGCTTCTTCTTCAGACGCTGCCTCACCCTTCAGTCCCTGGTTCAACCTTCAACCATGGCTGAAAGATTATCCAATGGCACCCTCAACACTCTCATCCATCTCCTCACTGTTAAACTCTCTTCCTCCAACTTTATACTATGGCAAACTCAGGTTACACATGTGCTGGAGTCTCAAAATCTATTCAAATTTCTTGATGGATCGCTGCCTTGTCCAAGTGAATCACCGGCGTCCGCTTCTTCTTCAACTCTCTCTTTTGCGTTCATCGTTGCTTCTCCAGGCGGTGGTGCGTCCGGTTCTTCTTCTTCAGCGAAAGCAGCTCGTACGAATTATACCCGCGCTGCCTGGATTGCTGATGATCGGCGTCTCTGTGGGCTCCTGTTTGCGACTCTCACGGATGAAGCAATGGCGGAAGTTATTGACTACAAGACGTCCAAGGAGATTTGGGATCGTCTTCACGGTTTATTTCAGAATAATTGTAAGTCCAGCATTCTTCAACTTCGTGATCAGGTATTGAATCTTCGCCGTACTGGGTCTGTTGTCGAGTTGCACTCCAAGTTCAAGTCTATTGTTGATAAACTGGTTATTATGGGTTCTGCTCCTTCTAATGATGATCAAGTTCTCTGGTTTTTGTGTGCTCTTGGACCTGAGTACAAAGATTTTAGTGCTCCTTTGCTAACCCAGACCCCATCTCCTCCTTAGGTTGATATTATTGCTCGGGCTACAAATCATGAGGCATTTCTCCAGTCCTTCAATGGTTTCAGTCCTTACCCTGTCTCTGGGATTTCTCCTGCTGCTTTTTCTATTTCAGATCGTCAAGAAGAAGGGGGCGCGTGGGCCCACGTGCCGGTGAGAGGTGGTGGCGCGTGGGGTTCACGCGCAGCGCGTGGCAGCCGTTCTGGTGGCCGCCGTGGTGGTCGCATCCCAGGTTTTGGTTCTGGAGGTTATTCTGGTTGGGGTCGTCCTCATTGTACATGGTGTGGCCGTGCTGGTCATTTTGTCTCTACTTGTTATCGCATGTTGGCCCAGCAGCGATGTTCGGATTCGACTCATTTGGCTGAATCTTTTCAATCCTCTCTCCAGCAGGATCCATCTTCCCGCACCTCAAACTGGTACTTAGACTCTGGTCCCACCAACCATATGGCCTCCTCTGCTTCCGCCATTGACAGCGTCACTCCTTATCATGGTAATTTTCATGTTTATGTTGGTAATGGTGCGCCAATTTTGATTTCTCATATTTGTGATTCTCGGATCTCTTCTACTTTACGCTTATCTGATGTCTTAGTTGTTCCTGATATTACTAAGAACCTTTTATCTATCAGTAAGCTCACTAAAGATCTGAATGTTGTTATTACTTTTGATGACCGTAACTTTGTGATTCAGAGCAAAGTGTCCAAGGCGGTCGTGGGCAGAGGCAAAATTGAGAATGGCCTGTACGTTTTGGATCATGGAGAGGTTGCACTTGTCTCTTTTCTCCAGCAAAATAAAGGGCGTGCATAATTTGAGCTTTGGCATGCTCGGCTTGGACATGCGTCCCCTAGTGTTATCTCTAGTTTGCAAAAGTCTGGAATGCTTTCTGTTTCTTCTGTATTGCCCAAACCGACCACCTGCGCCCCTTGTGTCATAGCTAAGGATCATCGGTTGGCATTTGTTGAAAATCATAAACGTGTTTTCCATGTATTGGATTTGGTTCATTGCGATTTATGAGGACCTTCCCTGATTTTATCTGATTTTGGCTTTGCTTATTATGCTCTATTTGTTGATGACTTTTCTGATTTCACATGGCTTTGTTCGGTTCATCGCAAGTCGGACTTTGTTGATGTTTATCTTTAGTTCGAGGCTTTGGTTGAAAACCAATTTTTGGCCAAGATTAAGGTGTTTCAGAGTGATAGTTGTTCCGAGTTCCTTAACTCTCGTCTTCGCTCTCATTTTGCTTCCAAGGGCATCCATCATCAAGTTTCTTGCCCTTACACTCCAGAGCAAAATAGGCGTGTAGAGCAAAAACATAGACATGTTGTGGAAATAGGGTTAACTATGTTTTTCACTCGTATTTACCGTTGTCTCGTTGGGATGATGCCTTTGCTATGGCGGTTCACACCATAAACTGGTTTCCTACTCTAGTTCTGTACGACTCTACTCCCTACAGTTTTCTTTTTGGTCAAAATCCCATTTAGTCAAACTTTCACCCTTTTGGGTGTCGGGTGTTTCCTTATGTTCGGCCGGTTGCTCTGCACAAGCTATCCCCTCGAAGCATTCCATGCATTTTCCTTAGCTAAAGTTCGCAGTATAAGGGATTCCGCTGTCTTGATCCATCTTCCCGTCGTGTCTATGCGACTCACCATGCTCAGTTTGATGAGATCTTTTTTCCTTTTGCATCCACATCCGCCTTGGCAGCTGGTTCACCTTTCTAGGCTTTAGATGTCTCTGCTTTCATCAATCTTGAGCCGGCTTCATTACCAAAGTCATCTCCTTCATCTCTTATTCGCTCCTCTCCTTGTCAGACTTGTACCTCGAGTTATGATTCTCCAGTGGTCCCCTCTACAGTTTCAGCATTATCTCCAGTCATTTCTCCGCAGCCCATTCCTCCTGACTCACTACACTTGTCAGCTGGTTCCTTGTCCTCATCCCCTTTACGGACTCATCATATGGTGACTCGATCTACTACAGGGGCTATTCAGCGGAGGAATTACTCGGATCTTGCAGCTCATGGTTTTCTTGCTGCCTTACTAGCCCAGACAAAACAGAAAGACTATCATTCTGCTCTTCGTGATCCTTCTTGGGTAGCAGCCATGGATGAAGAAATTGCTGCTCTTCGTAGTCAGCATACATGAGAGCTAGTTCAGCACCCTTCAGATGTCAACATTGTTGGCTCTAAGTAGGTGTACTGCCTCAAGTATCGTCTTGGTGGCAGTATTGACCGTTATAAAGCTCGTCTGGTTGCTCAGGGGTTCTCTCAAATTCCAGGGTTTGATTTTCATCACACCTTCAACCCTGTGGTCAAGGCCTTGACGGTTCGCACAGTTCTTGCCATTGCTATGATGCACTCTTGACCGCTCCACCAGCTGGATGTTAAGAATGCCTTTCTAAATGGTGTCCTTGATGCTCCGGTGTTACGAGGATCCCCTCCGGCCAGATCATGTTTGTTACTTACGTAAGGCCATCTATGGTATCAAGCAAGCCCCTCGGGCATGGTTCCAGCTATTCAGCAGTTACTTAGTTCGACTTGGTTTTCGGTGCAGTACTGCTGACACTTCCTTGTTTATTCTTGCTCGGGGGACATCACTACTCTATCTTCTTGTATACGTCGATGATATTATCCTCACCGGAAATGACTCCTCTATGCTTCACCAGTTTATCGCTCGCACTCACCAGGAGTTTGTCATCAAGGACCTGGGAGCTCTTCACTATTTCCATAGTCTTGAAGTTACGCCCATTGCCTCTGGTCTTCTTCTTGGACAGGAAAAATATGCTCGTGACATTTTGAGTCGTGCTGGGATGTCGGATGCTTCTCCTGTCGCCACTCCATTTTTGCCAAACTCCCAGATTCTCAGCAGCACTAGTCCTCGATTTTCGAACCCGACACTATATCGCTCGTTGGTTGGTGCTTTGCAGTACTTAACCATTACTCGCCCGGATTTGTCTTTTGCGGTAAACTTTGTTAGTCAGTTTCTCCAGGACCCTCGGGATGATCATTTTCCGCGGTTACTCGGATTCTTCGCTATGTTCACAGTACTATTCACTTTGGTCTCACCTTCCGTGCTGCTAGTTCCCCTGAGGTGCTGAGTTATTCGAATGCTGATTGGGCTCGTTGCATCAAGACTCATCGTTCTACTTACGGATATGCTGTCTCTCTTGGCGGTAATCTTGTTTCCCGGAGCGCTAAGAAGCAGCCTACTGTTTCTCGATCGAGTAGGGAGTCGGAATATCGAGCTTTGGCGAATACTGCTTCAGATGTTGTTTGGTTGTCCCATTTGCTCCGTGATCTTCGATTTTCTCTCTCTAGGCCCCCACTATTGTTGTGTGATAACAACAGTGTCATTTTCTTGGCACAGAATTCGGTTGCTCATAAGCGTGCCAAGCACCTCGTTTCAGCTGGCAAGTTCCGTGTCGCTCATGTTCCCACTACACTTCCGGTCATGGATATCTTCACAAAGGGTCTAACCCGTCCTTTGATTGAGTTCTTTAGATCCAAGATTTGCGTCTCTGAGCATCCGACGCATGCTTCTCTTGAGGGGAGGGGGGTGTTAGACTAAGTCATATAGAAGAATAGTATTAGAGTTCTTGTTGTCTTCAAACTCTACTATGTAATCTTCTATATATTTGCACCACTTAATAATACAATGCATTACGGGAAATACAATCTCAAAACAATAATCGAGTTTTGGGTTGAATTCAGGTCGATCGGGTTTGGGTTTTGACCCAGATTATCATGTCATAATTGAGTTTTGGGTTGAGTTCGGGTCGAGTCGGGTTTCAGGTTGAGTTTGGGTCAATATTTTGTGGGTAAGGATCATATTCGGGTTGAGTTCGGTCGAGTCAGTCAGGGTCAGAACAGAAATTTGAGTCAGAGATTGACAGCTCTAATCCTGAAACTTGGGATCAAGTTCCTTGGTTGGTGGATATTCAGGCAAACTTGAAGGCACACAAGCAAGAGGCTTTGTTGTGAAGAACTGCTTGTTTGAGCATAAGAACACAATTCACACTTAAACAAGAAAATTATAATTTAAATTATTTCTTAAAACTAACACTGGATCCACATTTACAATTCTTACAGGTATCCAATGTTCACAAGGACTTGTAACATCACCAATTTAAGTTAACCAAGTGCACAAAAGCACCACTCTTAACAATCACTGAATTACATAAAGAAAAGAATAATGAATCCAAATGAGTCCACTCTTTTTTGGGGCTGAATTCACCACATTTGGCATCAAAATGGATATTAATTTGGATGACACATTTGGAGAATGCGTCCTCTCAATTTAAATTTTTTTTTACTATTTTCTGAAATTTAAAAAAAAAGAAATTAAAATTAAGAGGACGCATTCTCAAAATGTGTCCTCTACGTTAAATTATTTTTTTATTTCAGCAAAAAATTGATAATATATTAAATAAATTAAAAACAAAATTGAGAACGCATTTGGAGAATGCATCCTCTCTATTTTCTTGTTTCTTGTGTTCTGAAATTGAAAAAAAATTAAAATTAAGAGGATATTATTTATTTTATTTAATATATTCTCACATTTTTCTGATTTTTTTAAAAAAAATTAATGTAGACGAACTAGTGTCACTTTTCCAATAGGCACCTGATCTCAGAAAGAGTGCAAAAGCACCACTCACCACGACACCCTCTACTAGGCCAAGATCTAGGAGAGGTGAGCACATCATGCAAATCACGATCATAAGATCAAAGGCCCGATAAAAAATTATGGAGAACACTGGATGATGGTAAGTAACTCTTCCCCACCACAATACAAGAAGACGATCATACAAACTAGAGTGTCGGAGTTTCCTCCACATGGACCAACATCGGGGACCTTCCTTCCAAATACTCAAAGATGCTAGAGTTGCCGAAATCATCTTGGGATACTACTAGGAAGAAGCCCCTCGCACTAGGGTTATACTTGCACTTATCAAAGAATTGAGGGTTATATAAGCACATTTTTCTAAATTAATGTTTGTTTTAAGTATTTCTATTTGAGGTTTAACTACTTTAATTTGATATTTTAACTTTACTTATTAGATCTTGAATTTTATTTTAATTTTATGTGTATTTTATTTTATAAGTGACTATTTTATTTTTATATGAATTTTAGCGTTTTCATTTTATGTTTAATTATGTTAATTAGAGGTGTATTTTCTTAATTTTTTATTTGATGTTTAACAATTAAATTTTGATGTGTGTTTTTTTATTTTATTTTTATACTTAACCATTGTAATTCGATGTGTATTCTTAGGATTTTATTTGGTGTTAACAATTATAATTTGATGTATATTATATATTATTTTTCCAGTAGTTTTAATTAATTTGTTACAATCTAAATTATTTTAGGATTTAAATTTTGATATTTTATCAAATATAAATTGAATGAGCCTTTTGTAAGGCCTGGGGAAAAATAAGTCCATTTGAGTTGGCCCAAATGAATTTTATGTGGTTCACCTTCTAGAAATGCACCTGGTTAATGTCGGTTGTGAAACCCAATTCTAACAACAAAATCAAATCTTCGATTAATGCTTGAAAAGAAACTCCAACGGAGTAACCAAATATTCACAAACAAACACTGATAGAGAAACTAATACCCTACAGGTCAAAAATGTTCTCCCTTCATCCCTGCTGAACTCGACGAAGAACTATCAAGATGTGCTAACAGTTGCTATGTCTATTACTTGGGTTTTGGTGATGTTTTCTTTGACACAACTTGCCGAATAAAATAATGAAGTTCGATCGATTGCAATATTTGTTTGTTCTAATCATCACCAAAATATGATAATATTTGGAGTGGTGCTTTTATATGATGAGACGTCTCTTACTTTTGAGTGATTTTTTTGTTCTTTTTCCAAAGTCATGTAGGATAAAAGGCCTATAAATATTCTTACGGAACAGGATACAACAGTGACAAAATATTTATCGTTGCGGTGGCTTGAAACAAACCACCTTTTGTGTATTTAATTGGAAAATTTATCAAAATACCGCCATACATTTGATTAGTGTTTTCTTAGAGTTTATAGATTTTTCAAAGGAATCTAGCTCATGCATAGATAATTTTGAAGAAGATGAGGATTTTTCAATGCATGGAATAAATTATTCAAGAATTATGATCTTGAAGATAATGGTTGGTTAAGACGCACATTTGGGATAAGGAAAAATGGTAACTGGCATAAGGACGACAAATGATAGTAAGAAATATCAAATAAGTGATAAAAACTGTCATTTTGCTCCTTCGGCCCAAACAAAGGGATCCCTTAGATATGGTGCAGAGCAGATCTTATGCATATTGTAGAGAGGTATGTCACATGTTAGCACATTTTTTGTATTTTTAAAATCATTTAAAAAGACTAATTGAAGATCGTAAATATGAATGTTTAAAGGCTGATTTCAAGACTAAAACAGGTGTTCCATCACTATAATTTTCAATAGATATTCTAAAACATGCAGGTCATGTTTATGCTCTGGAGGTTTTTGAGTTCTTTATAAAGAAGTGGTATTAATATCATAATTCTAGTTTCAAAATCAATGAGAAGAATCAGTTACAGAGAATAAGATTACTCCACCCAAAAAAATATTTCATCACATGGTAACATATGATTCATCATCTAGGGAAATTTAGTGTAGTGTTAGAAAATTTGAGTTTGATGGAATTTTGTGTTTTTGTGTTTTTCATTGAAAATTATTATGGAGATTCCAAGCCAATACATATTGAAAAGAGGGAAACGCAAAGAAAAACATAGATTTTTAGGTGGTGAAACTTCCGCAAACAACACAAAAACTCTTGATCTCAAAGTATATCAACATATACGGGTACAAGAAATTATATGAGATTTATAATTAGTTGGTTACAAAAGTTGCAGAGACTGAACACACTAACAATATTGCACAATATGGTGTTTTGTAGATGCTAGCAGATAATGAAGTTAGACTGGAGGGTAACATATCTATATCGTGTAAAAACACCGGTTGAGGAGATAGGTGAACACTCAAGTTTAAATGAAACTGAAACTAGGGGTAGCATCGACAACACTCTAAAAGTGAAACAGATCAAAATGAATAAGAACATTGTTTCAGGAAAGATTTATAAGGGTGCATTGGGGAAATCTTTAAAAAAGAGGAGGAACCTATCCAAACTAGACAAAAGTTGACAAAAGTCAAAGATACTTCCAACAATAGCGTTGCATAAAAATGTTTCACTATCTAACCTTTTTTCCTTTTATATTTTCATAAACTAAGGTTATAATGAGTCAAAAAGACTTGGGAAAAGGGTTGGCTTGAGCTCGAGGCCCATCAAATTCAATTTCAAGATGAGTTTGTACTCTATAGCTTGCAAGTTGCTAGTTTCGTCTATATCTCTAATGTTTATCACACATTGTTGCAAATGTTATACGTTTTTGTTTATTAAACAGAGTACACTGGAAAATTTTCATGATTCATTCGTTCTAATTCAAAATTCATATCAAGAAACAAGGCAAGTTGAGATTTGTCGCAATACTTAACATGCGGTCACAAACATTTTTTACATTAACAATAACTTCTCATATTCAATATACCATTCAGTTAGGGCAAGCTACCAATTGGCTACTGGGCTACCGATCACTTCCTCCATTCGTTGGTTACTGGTCACCACATCCACCCATATTTCTGCAACTTCCATCACCACATCATCACCACGGACGTTTAGGGTTTGATTTTCTAGGAAAAGGGTTCCATGAGAAGTAATAAAGAGGGTTGAGAGAGGTTCGAGAATGGAGATTAGCATAGTATTACTGCGCATGATTTCACTTCAGAGGAGTGGAGGGAGGGGGCAGTGGCGAAGGAGGAGTAATTACGAGAGAGGTAGATAGAAGTGAGGAGTTCGAGAAGACGGTGCTTAAGGGAAATTTTTACCTTTTTCTCATTTTATTTTTATATTTTAACCTTTTTAATTCAATTTTTTTTTTGTTCTTTTTACTTTCAGTGGCTTGCGTTGATCTATACCTCTGACAAAATGAGAGATATATCTGTAATTTCAAAAATTCAGAGTCAGATGGGTACATACCAAAAACCTACTGTGTATGAGTATGTACCAAAGAAATGAAAATTATATGAGCAATTTGATCTTTGTTTTTAAATTGTTAAGGAATAAATTAAGAGAGACTCGACTAAGAACTATGATAAATAAAAGGATAACACGAGACATAAGCAGTGGCGGATGCAGCTTGGAGCCTGGGCTAACCCAGGTTACCCCAGGGTAAAAAAATAATTAGGGGGGAATTAGTATTAGGTTACCCATGTAAAAAAAATTTGTCATTAATATTAAGTATATATATTTTTTATATTAGTGGTTACCCCATTGAAAATTTTCTAGATCCGCCATTGTCTGATACCATGTTAAATTTCAAGGTATTTTGGGCTTCCATCTTAAAACCAATTGGTACTAAGTGGAGGTGACTCAAAACCTTATATGTAAGTCATTATCTTTATAAGAAACCGATATGGGATATATATTTCAACAATGATATTGACATATTTTTGCAGGGAAATAATAGCAATAAAGATAAACACTTAGGGGCATACTTAACTAATACTCCGGAGTGTAACATTCATTACAAGGACTACTGGAATGTTCATCTCCGGTTAGTTGAGCCACTGATCAAGTTTTAGCCGACAACCAACCATGGCAACAGATCCAGTAATCTACGTTATCTGTCGGAAAACATAGCTTAATTTTGTCATTCGTGGCAGCTTAACTGCTTATGCTGCACTCTTAAGTTTATGTAATCAGTATTACAACAGTCCATTCAAATAACATCTTATTCAATTCGTGGTGTCGTTAATTTTTTCCCGCAAGTTTAAACTGTTCGTAGCCATGTAAATTCAACTAAAGTCATAAGATTAGTTTGTATGTAATTTTTATAGCATTATAATTTTAATATAATTAAATATTTTTAATGTTATCGAAAAATGCACAAACTTATCAAGTCCAACATAGACTTAGGTCTTGTTCTCTGGGGTTTATCTGAACCAATTTGATCATATATGATCTGATCTGAACTGAACTGAACTAAACTAAACTAAACTAAACTAAACTAAACTAAAATATGTGTGTTGAGAAATAGTAATGTATGGCTAAATTAGTTTAAAATTTTATCAGATTAACAATAAACTGAACTGATTTGAAATGAATTTAAATAAAATGCAAATAAGAAGCGGAGAGAAGTGCCTTATAACATCTTAAATTTAACATCTGTAAATACAACCGCCTTATTTATAACTCCCCTACTTATTCATCCTTCCGGCCTACCTTTTGAACAGCGGGTGATTAAAAAATTAAAGTAAACAACTGTACATATACAATCAGTTTCGTTCTGTACAAAAGTCAAAACTTAAAAAGCAGACATGACACTTCCACGGAAAGTAGGCTGCTGCATTGGGGTGAAGAAGATGCACATTCTGTAGCAATCTATTCCAACAGCGTCGTTGAATATACTGGCTAATGTTTGTCTAAGGTACGATGTTAATTGTTTCCCAGTTTAGGGTTTAAAATGATTAAGGAATCGCGCACTAGTCATTATTTTTTTGTGATAATATTTCTCAATTTTTCTAAAATTTTTGGATATTTTTTATCTGATTAAAATACATACAAACATTTAAGTGAAGATACTAAAAGATCAATAAATGAATGGTAATATTATATTTTTGTTGTATAATGAATTAAGTATCTAGCAATTAATTAAATAAGAGTGCGGTAACTGAATCAAAGAAATTTATAAGGAATTAGAAGAAGAACTAAAGGTTTAAAATTTTGTAAAGGCAATGGCATTCAATCCTAATTTAAAAGGTGCTAGTGCTACAGCTAATTACAAGGACAAGTTCTACCTATAAAATCATTTAAACTGTCGACTGGGCTCTTAAATCTGACAATACAATTAATTAAAATTTGATTACTTCTTCCGAATCTTTAATAACAGGTTTATTTTCTATTTTAGGATTATTTTTCTTATTTTGGCTCATCCCGTTTTAGCAAATATTAAATTATTTCGTCTACTACTAAAATTACCTTTTAGATTCTCATTATAATCTCCATCATTCATTTTAATTCTTAATTTTTTATGTCATTTGATAAGGGTCTCTACTATTCATTTTAATTCTTAATTTTTTATGTCATTTGATAAGGGTCTCCACTATTTATTTTAACTCTTAAAAAAATTCAAGTCATTTTATAATGGTCTCTACTATTCATTTTAACTCTTAATTTTTTTTTATGTCATTTGATAAGGGTCTCCACTATTCAATTTAACTCTTTAAAAAAATTAAAGTCATTTAATGAGGGTCTCTACTATTCATTTTAACTCATAATTTTTTTTCATGTCATTTGATAAGGGTCTCCACTATTCATTTTAACTCTTAAAATTTTTATGCCATTTTATAAGGGTCTCCACTATTCATTTTAACTCTTAAATTTTTTTTATGTCATTTTATAAGGTGCCCACGTATAGAGGATAGAGGGAGTGAGTAGTTAAATGAAATTAAATCGAATCATATGAAGAATGGCAAATAGGTTAAAATGAAACAGGAAATGCCGAATCATAACAAATGCAGAAAAAATACAAAGACTCAGGTGAGACGGTCTCACCTAATATTATGGTGAGACGAAGAATTTAAACACAATTTTTTAAAGTTAGGAGATAACATGGGGCACTTTTTGTAATTTTTAAAACTTTATTTTGTTCCTTGTCTCACCATAAGTTATGGTGAGACGGTATCATATGAGTCTTTCTCCAGTAAAAATACGGGGGAAAAAACAGTTGGAATTGGCTATGTACAACTCAGCATTGATATTTCCTTTTCTTTTCTTTTCTTATATTTTTGGTAGAAGATCCGGGAGAATTTGGCTACATGCCTATCTTTATTACGTGCATCGATGATCGATCAATATCTAGATCTAGCGAAAAGACAAAACTAACCCTATATTGATCGCCGACAGGGAACACCCAGCCGGAATTTCATCGGAATTCAACGAATAAATCAAAACCCCCAAAATTTCCTACCAAACTCCTAATCAGAAAGCGGGAAAGCTCCGGCCCAATCCGTTGACATTCGCGAAGAACCCCACCAGATCCTTTCGGTACGGTAAATACGACTTCTTCTTATCCCCTTGCTTAATCGCTCGGTTGTGCACATAAAACGCCTCGTGCGCCGACGTCCGGGACGGCGACGCCTTGGCGGCGACGGCCTTCGGCTTCGGAGCCGCCTTCGCGACCGCTTTATCTTTCACCTGCGGCTTCGGAGTCAAAAAGACATAAGTGTCCTTGCCTTCGCTGTTACTTCGCCGGAGCAAATTCATAAACTTCCACCTCTTGGAACTAGAAGAAGACGCTGCAGATCCGGTCGAATTGCTCTTCTTACATATGCTCGGAGACGATTCCATAATTTTCGGCCGCCACACGCAGTAGGTCCCCGGAGCTAGCGCCTCCGTCTCGTCCACCTCCGACGACGAACACGACGACGGCGCCTCCTCCCGCTCCCCTCTCTCCTGGAGAAACAAATCTTTCAGCGAGGGTATAGGATTCTCTTCTTGACCGCCCGTCCGATCACTCTCCCGGTCGCCAGCGGCGACAAGATCGCGGTTAAAAATGGGGAAAATCGGCCCGAACTGGCCGTCGTAGAAAATCTCAGCGCCGTCGTTAACCAACGAAAATTCAAACTCATCGGAATCCCCATCGACTCCGCGGAGGACGTTCAGACTGATCTCCGCGGCGGAGTCATCGGCGGCGACGCGGGCGGCGGTTTCGGCAAGGTTGTCGGAAGAGTAGCTGTTGAAAGTCGGACAGAAGCAGAGCTCCTCCTGGGGTTCACTCATAATTTTTATGGTTTGTAACATGAAGGGATAAATCGAAATGGAGAAAAAAGTGTCGCTATTTATGTGAAAATTGTCACTAATGCGTGACTGTGTGTTTTGGGGAAATATGGGTAGGTGACGATTGGGGAGGTGCTACCTTGATTTAAGTAGTATGTTGCAGTTAAGGGAAGTGCTTTCCGTGATTCACAAGGATTCATTTTATTTCCTCATTACGTATGTTCACACGTGGTTTGCTTATTATTTTTCACCTCCTTAATTACTGCATCTTAATCTTTGATGGGAAAATCTCATGTACCATCTAAAAACACAGTTAAATTAATCATAAATATTTATGTTTTAATAATTTTTAGAATTAAATTATAATTATTTATACATCACAATGCACTTTAAAAGTTTTACAAAGTTATTGCAATAAATAAAAATAAATGACAAATCATTTAATTAGCTGAATCAATTATAAGATTAACCCGTCTAAAGGTTACTCGATCCAAAACCAGAATACGTACACTTTGATGCTTCCGCGTTTATTCCAGTAAGTATGTGTGTTTCGTGATTTTTAAAAATAAATTTAATTGCCTAATTGGCACGATTTTTTCGTGCTAATGCCTTTCCTAACGTCGAACACTCTTTGGAAAAGCACTAAAAAGGGCACTTTTAAAAATAAAAGTGACACATGTTCCACAAATATGATGATAAGAGCTAATTTTAAAAATTAGAATATGTAAAGTGGATTTTGAAAGAATGATGGTCAATGAGTTAGTTCCTTAATGGTATTCAGCACCAGAACAATGAACTGTGATTAGGGGAAAAAATTAAAATGAAACTCGCTCTCATTCTATAATTCATAGTGATTCTTCTGTCTATCTGTATGTGGTATCGTAAGTTGAGTGATTGAAATTAGGTGAATACAGGTAATGGATGAAAATAAATTTTAAAAATTAAAATGAGTTAACGAAATTGAAAGAATTTTACCAAAAATAGAAAGTATGTCATAACAACTAAAAAAGAAAGTGCATCGTACATAGAGCAACGGGGAGATGGTATAATTAATTTCAAAATTTTGACTAGTACCGTATTACATACAAAGAAAAATGGATAACACCCACGGGTGTACCCCAGTGGTTGGGAGATGGGTGGGTTTGCAGTCATCCCAGGTTCGATTCTCGGCAGCGGCAGTGTGGGGAGTTCTTTTCTGGCAAGACTCCCTTGTGCGCACCGAGGCAATACCAAAGCCCATTGGTCCTGGTCCTGGGCTACCGTGATTTACATCTCATATGTTGGTTTGGGTGTGGGCTGGTATGGGCCGCTGAGAGCGAGCGAGTTGATCGCCTTTTGCAAAAATGGATACATTATAAAACCTAATTGACTAATTTAAATCCCAGCAAAATAAGACCAACTTAACTGAAATTAATCACGCGGTCCCGAGGGAAGCTTCAATGACGTGTGATGTAGCATCTAATTTATTTGGCTTATTAATGCTTTCGGGAAACGCCGTACGCCGTATTGAATTTAATTAAAAGCATATTGATTTACTTTCGTACCCATTTATTAATTTGACGAGCGTTTTTAACTTTTAAGGGAAGCTGATGCAACTCGTGATGCAACTGCACCTCATGGATCTTATTGCTTCCACGCCGAGTTGGGCGTGCAATCTATTATTAAGTTTTTAAACGGGCAACAAATTCTTCCCGTCCTTATTATTTAAGGTGGAAAATAATAATCATCCTTCTAAGATATTTAAAAGTCTTTAAATTGATCTGGTAATAATATGAAGGCATTCTAGAACTTCCACTGGAAAACATTTGTTTACCTTACTCTGGTTGTACTTTTCTTGTTGAAAGGATGACGTGTTTGAGGATGGAGATCTCTTCTTCTCTAGGCCGTTTCAGCGTTTCTAACTCTCTATTGAGGAATTGTTATTTATCTATAACTGTAGTCTGTGTTTTGATTCACTCCAGTTAGATTTATTTAGGCTCATTTTAGTTAAACTCAGTTTAATAATATTTAATCTAATTATCATTACTGTTATTCAATTTCTTACATTTCTCTTTCCACGTTATTTTGAGTTCAGTTCAAATTGGTAATAGCCCATTATTCATAATTTTCACTATGTTTACTTTTAGTTTGATCCACCTCAGTTCAATTCAATTTATTTCAATAGAAAATAAGCTTGAGAGGATGTGACACTAATTTTAATTTAGTTTAGTTGTGAAGACAAAGTTACTTCAGGGATATGAGAGTGTCTTATATCCAGTGGCGGAACTAGGGGGTGGCGAGGGGGTGCTGGCGCCACCCTTAGGTTCCGGCGGTCCGAAATTTAGTACTAGGACCGCCGGGAGCCACCGGTTTCCGCCACCCCTTAGCTTTCCGGTGGAAGGTCCGATTCGCGGCCGGCCGTGCCCGTGGAAGACG
>JAULKM010000012.1:1101161-1120211 GCA_032355605.1 Rubia tinctorum | reverse complement strand
AAAATTATATGAGTTATGAAGTGAAATAATTAATTTAGTTAGAAACTATTAAATATTGAATACAATAAAAATTGATTAATTTTATAATATTTGCATCCAATGTAAGCACAAAATTCCTCCATTATAGAGTAAAAAATAAATTTATTTTAGTTTGGTGATGACAATGTTAATACTTTCATTTTTCTTCTTTATCAGGCTTTGGATAAGACCAGACATGGAGGTTTTGGGCAAAGGAGATGGCACTAAACTTGAGATCCAGGTTAGTAGTAGCAATCTTCAATGCATGATAGAGCATTTTATTAATTTGTCTTTGTGGTTTCTCTATTTTTCAAGTCATTTTACTGATGCATGTGTAGGGCAAAACAAAATAAATGGGGATTAGAAAAGAAAGAAAGACATGCAATTTTGAATGATAAACTAAATAGCTTACCTCAATCATTGGGTCTAATGATTGGTTGTCGTGGTTTAGTAGACTCCATGCACGGTTTAGATGATTATCACCTCAGATTACTTCTAACCTACATGCACGGTTATTATCTTCTGCTTCCATGTGAACTTGTTTTATCAATTCAATTCAGATATAATCATCCAATTTTTTTTGGTATGCAGATTAAATTGGACAAAGAGAAGAAAATTCTTTCGATTCGGGATAGAGGTATAGGTATGACAAAGGAGGATTTGATAAAAAAATTGGGAACCATTGCCAAGTCTAGAACCTCAGGTACTGATTTTATCACTTCGATCACCTCAGATTAAAGTTCTATAATTTGCTGGACTAAATCTCATTCTGTTCACCTTGTTTCTCGAGCAACTTTTGTTGAGAAAATTCAGATTAGTGGTGACCTTAATCTCATTGGTCAGTTTGGTGTTGGTTTTTACTATGTGTACCTTGTTGCTGACTACGTGGAAGTCATTAGCAAGCACAACGATGACAAACAGTATGTTTTAGTAGTAACTTTTCATGGTCTTTATCTTCCTTTGTTTGTCTAGTAAAAGAGTTGACCAGATGCAATGCAATTTGTTCCTAGGTATGTGTGGGAATCAAAGGCAGGTGGTGCTTTTGCTATTTTTGAAGATAACTGGAATGAACCACTTGGTCGTGTAACAGAAATCAGATTGCATCTCCGTGATGAAGCACACGAGTATTTAGAGGAATTCAAATTGAAGGTGAGACGATAATGTCACTTCACGGGAATTTATATTGCTATATTCTAGCTCCAAGGTTAGTCTTGTGCATCCACTCACTGGCCTCGTAATATGATACTTATTGTGCATGTCATGGCTGTATTTGTTGGTTCCTTCTACTATAAGCAAATTTTTCCGCAGTTATTTATGGTCTTGGATTTCTGCTTCACCGGTTCCTTTTCAATAGAGGGATAAATATTTTACATGAGCAAGACATTTGGTCTACTTAGCCT
Organism: Rubia tinctorum; assembly: GCA_032355605.1. Classification (NCBI taxonomy): domain Eukaryota; kingdom Viridiplantae; phylum Streptophyta; class Magnoliopsida; order Gentianales; family Rubiaceae; genus Rubia; species Rubia tinctorum. The sequence goes on along the minus strand of JAULKM010000012.1, from coordinate 1,118,793 downwards.
ACCTTGTAGCTTAATCACATGCACATATGTCCTAGGATGATAGCATAACTCCCAAGACACCTATTCCCTGTTAGGTTTGATAGATGACCTGTTTGCATAAGGTATATGGAGGTTGTTCTTTCTTCTTTGCCAGGAAATTGATGAATTCACTAGCCAAGATACATTTTCTTTGCACTAACCTCACCTTACTGACTACTTGGTTCACTTTCCAATTTATGTTCTTCCCTGTCCATTTTTTCAGGAAGAAATATTCTGAATTAATCAATTTCCCCATTTATTTGTGGGCAACCAAAGAAACTGAGGTTGAAGTTACTGCTGATGAAGAGGAGTCTAACGATGAAGATGAAAAACGTAAGTTAGAACTAGTAATCTCTTGTATGTGTGTTACTTTTTTATGGACCTGTTCCTGTCACTGTTCTCTGTGACAACAGATCTGGGCTTTCTTGTTAATACTTATTGTAAATGAAGTTTCAATAGCTCAATACCTGATTAACAAAGCATTATTGTACATGTTTAACCTATCGAGAAATGCAAGAATCTAGTTAGTAAAACAATCCACAATAGATAACTCAACTTGTATCAAAACAAAGTAAAGCACAAATGGAAGGAAAAAATGTAGTAAGTTTCTGAGACATTAATAATCTTGCAGAGTATTTTAGATGGAAAATTGAATAAAAATAAAAGAAGGTGATGGTCAACTCCCTGGTGAGTGAATGATTCAAGCTGAAATAAATGCAGTGATAGGATTGGTCCATATATTTTTAGCTCATTTTAACCGGTGAAGATAATAGCTGCAAGAATATTTACGATACAACACAAAATATAAGTAACTCAAACATGAGTAAATCATACACCTGCTCCATTTCCCAACGGAAAGTAATAAACTCTTCCGCAAATAACTGAAATCAATCAAACACTTATTTTCATAAAATATGTAAGTGGAAATCCATGCACTTAGCCCTCTTAATAACTCTTATTAGGCATATATTTCAATGAGTATGCCTAACAGCCCTAACCTTATTTTTACCTGTAAAATTGCCTTCCCATTTAACAGTTCAACAAAGATGAATCCAACTTACCACATGTCAACTGATGGACCATATTTTATAGTTCCAATCAGCAATTCAAAAGAATGGTACAAAATTAGTCAATATATATTTTCAGAAAGAGTGATAATGTCAAACAAATGGTACAAAATTATGAACCTAACACTCATCATCAGTGCAAGTTGTGCAACACATATACACTCACTGTGATGCTGAAAATTACATATATGAGTGGAGAACAACACTTTTAATCGCTAAATAAGCATGGTCTATTTCATAAGCGATGGATAGATAATACCAGTAAACTGTTTCACAGGCATGTTATGATTCATTGAATTAATCAAAGGCAGCACATGAAATGGTGAATTGCTTTTGAATATAGCTTGCAGATAAATATTAGAATCCGCAACAAATTCCAAAAATCACCACAATTAATATTGTAAGAGATTTTCAGGATAGAAGTTAAAATAATCATAATTAAATCAGTGGAAGAAAAGCAATAAGCAATTGAAGAGAAACTAAAATGACCATCAACTCCAAAAGGTATAGGAAGTTAATCTGAAATTGGATAATCAAACTCATGATGGCTTACTAAGGTAGAAATAGATAAGAGGTAAATTAATATACCATTTGTAGGTTGTGTAAATGGAGCATGGGGAGCAGGGCATAGAGCTAAAGGGGTTGGCAGTGGGAAGATCGGGAACCTGAAGAATGGATTCTTTTTCTTGCAAAAAAAAAAACACTTTTACCTTGAAATCAATCATCTTTACCAGCAAAGATGCAGAACAAATGCGATCCAATGAGCAACTTCAAGAGTTAGCCAGCGTTCATCCAGGTTTTAATGCGCCTGCACCAGTAAAGTGCCACTTGTTCTTACAGTCAGGCAGATAAAAAATGTGTTTATCGGCACGAATGAAAAAAAAATCTTGTAAATTTCCGAGACATACAATCAAACACCTTGCGTGGTAAAACTAAAAGTGGAAAACCCTAACAATAAAATACCACAAAATAGAAACGCACACAAAACTTTGAGTTCAACATCGCATGGATCAAATTCATTAAGAGATGATGAAAAAAATACCTTGCAGAGATGCTCCCTTATACCATGAACAAACCCATACCAAGTTGTAAACCATGCAAACACATGGTGTAGTTTGAATTCAACATAGGAAATCAGTAGGAGCGAGGGAAAAATAATCAATTGAACATCGATGAGCCTTGTCTTGCTGGAGATGTTATGATAAATGGAGGGGAAAAAGTGGAGAATTTGAGATCGGTAGAATTCTCCGGAAAAGAAAAGGAAGAAGGCCAAGTGACATGCGTAAGCAGGAGTGGAAAGGACGACGAAACGGTGCATTTTGGTTGACGAAAATTGCAAGCGAAAATCTACTGTAGATATGCTATTCTCGCTTTTAAAGTATAGTGTAGATGATCACATTACAAAAGAAATTCAACAACATTGATATAGTTATCGTCTTTAATTATTGCTAGTAGCTATGGACTCCTAGTTTTCTCCTCATTATACTTCAGAATTTGGGTTTACCTTTACCACCTCTAGATGTAAAAACCTAGGCTACAAACAATATGCATAGACACGAGTGATCTCAAGACCTCAAAGATTAGGACAACCTTTTTCATGGCTTTCTATCTCTCAATGGGATGTTCAATTCATCAGAATCCCCCGACTCCAACCGCCTCCGATGAATGATATCATGGTACATCGGTTTAAACCTTATCTGAAAAGCTCTGTAAGAAAAATATGGCAACAGAGCAGCAACCACGATAACAAGCGTAGACATCCAGTAAAAAGGACTAGGACCACAGCTTTCCACCAGAACCTTAAACGCCGTCGTCGAGAAGGTCGGCTTCATGGAACCGTAGATGACGAGGAAGAGGTACCAGAAAGCAATGCTGCCCCAGATGAAGGCGTGTTGGATCCATGTGAAGTAGTTTATTGAAAATGCCATTTGGCAGTTCACTGTCCAAACCACACATGTGTACATTATCACCCCGAAGGCCTCGTAATCGACCATTTGGCCGTCACTGCGAAAGGGGTGATCCATCGCGGAGTTTGTGGTCAGGAAGAAGATGATCATGGAGCAAAGCAACCCGTTGAACATCCACCCGAGGATCCGTGCCCAGCTGAAAAGAATGTTCTTCACCCCCTCTTGATATAACTCGGGGTACTGCGCATCAATCGTACACTTGTCAATACAAAACAAAACAAGGGATGATAGAGTAGATACAGGATACGCTAAATACCGCGTAAAACGCTATTTTAGCATTCTATTAGAGCGCTACAACTCCAAATAATCCTCCATGTAAAGTTTATGTCCATTGGAGGTGCTCCAAGACCATCACATAAACACGTCCAAGGAAAGGTGGGAGAAGTACCTTAAGACAAAACCGTGCGGAGACATCTTGATCAAACACTCCCAGAGCAATGACAGGAAGGGAGGTGAAGAATACGTTGTAGACCGACATATACCAGTCGTTGTAAGCAGGTTTGCCGGAGAAAGAAGTGTAAGCCTCGTACCAGAACAAGGTGAAACCGAATGTGATGTTCTTGTAAAAGAAATAGCATATCTGCATTCATAAGAAATCAAATAAGCACCCTCCAAATTTCATTCTGATAACAGCCAAACTAGACATGGAAGAGATAGCTGACCATCAATGATATCCTCCTGTAGCACCAGTGACCATGGACTAACAAGAGTCGCTCCAGAAAACGGAACTGAGCAATTGCAACATCGCTCGACATCACAGCCTAATCAAGCAGCAAATTACTTAGCCCGTTTAGTGGAAAGAACACTACAATGAGTATGAACAAGGATAAGATGAATGGATCTTACCTGCATGCCTTCAACGCCACTAATACCAACCCCAATATCAGCTTCGTGGAGCATGCCTACATCATTTGCACCGTCTCCAATTGCTAATGTCGTCTTCCCTGTCCCCTTCTTCACCAACCTTGTCACCTGACAGTTTTGGTTGGATTATTAGGCTGCTGGAAAAACCCGAAAATGAAGTTGGACAAGAAACTCACCAGAGCCTTTTGCTTAGGCGTGGAGCGACAGCATATGACAGAAGCACACTTCATAGCAAGATCCAAAAACGAGTTCTCCAGACTTTGATCGAGAGCAAAGGACAGTGACTTTCCATCTATTATCAACCCAAAAGAACTGGAACTTTCTTTAGCTGAGGTGATTTGTGACAGTCCCCCTTCTATTTGCTTTGTTATGCTTGCTACTGAAGCCTAATAAAACCATCCCAGTCAAGTTTCAGAACTCAGATATGACATACACCATCATAGTACAACTAGGGAATCATACCTTAAAAGCAGCTGCTTTATCGCCCGTCTTTTCTAAATCATTCACTTCAGAGGAATCTAATGTAATTATAATCTGCTTCATGTCATGCCTCAGTAAGCTACAAGCAAACCTGAAGGAAGTATAGATCAGACAAGTTCAAGATTAGCCTAAATGGATGGTAGAAACATAATTCGAACGAGTATTAAACTAGTCAATGATACCCGATGTTGATTGCAGTCTCCATCTTATCACCCGTTAAGACCCAAATCTTAATGCCAGCACTTGCAAGTTTCTCAATGCATTCAGGAACCTGAACACCAGATGATAACATGATGTTGGTCTACAAATCAAATGAGCAAATATGGCTTTGCTGTATGCACTTGTTTGTACTAATCACTATATGTTAATAATAAGCAATTTGGGATCGACCCCTTTTTGAAGTTTGTCCTCAACAGCTGTAGAGCCAAGGAGAATCAAGTCTCTTTCGATCCTATCAGCAACAGCGTCCACCAATGCATTTCGGTCTGTGGTTGCAGAAGTTTGAGCCTTTATAAATTCATCCTCCCATGCTTTGTACTCCTCTTCATTAAGTTCACGATACGCAATAACTAGAGTCCTCAAACCAGCTTCAGAATATTTTAGAATGTGATCCTTAGTTTTGTCTTCAACGTACTGCCTTTTTTTAGCGAGCCTTTCGAACATTACACTGTAATTTAGAAAGAAAAACAAGCCAGCATAGCAATGGCGAATTACTCCTTAAACTATCAAGTGTTCATTTCTAGCATAAGAACACATGTATAGACAGAGAGAGACGAACCTATCTGCACCCTTGCAGAGGAGCAACAATTGATTCTCACTATCACGAACAATTACTGACATTCTTTTCCTGGCACTGCTGAACTCTAGGACATGAAGAAGCTTGTATGATCTGCAATAAAAACATAGTAAATCTTTTGAATGTATCTTCCCTAGAAGGCTGGAGCTAATTCATTTTTGTCTATTATATCTAACAGGAAAGATAGTAAATTTCTTGCAAGGGGGGTATGATTATGATAAACTAATGAGAATTAAAACGTCTCGCCACCAACAGTGAGCTAGTTATACCCAAACTAACCAAAGAGTCGTCAAAAAAGGAAGAAAAGAGATATAAGATCCTGCTTACCTGTCGATCCTTTCCCCGGTCTCAGGGTCCAACTCATGCAATGAGATGCTTGTCTGTGTCCTTTCGTAAAACTGAAAGCCAAGTTCTCTTGCAGCAACCACAAATGCTGCTTCATCCGGTGATTCAGCCTCATAAGAAATTTCACCTGATTCTTCATTAACATCGGGAATGGTGGTATGGCAGAGTGCCAAAACGCGAAAGAATTTCTGTATTACAACTGAATGCGCTTCCTTGATCCATTTTCCGTTCATTATCCGCTCATCGTGGAAGTTGAATCCTTTGATTGGTCTTGCTGAATTCCTCGTCTCACCATTTGATCCCTGTGCATCCAAATAACTATCGTTCACTATCGAAGTTCCATCCTCATCCCCTTTCCTCTTTGCGAGAGCCATTTCTACTTCTGTCAAGCCACGGCCATAGGCTACGCCCGCAATGGAGCATTTAACAAACTCCATGGAGTTGCAAGTCAAAGTACCTGTCTTGTCAGAAAGGATAGCATCAACTTGACCTAGTTCCTCATTCAGATTCGAGGTTCTTGCACGTGCCGGCTTATCTGTTTCTTCATAATACATATCCCGGTCTTGGTTAACAAACAGAGTCTGCAAAACCTTAACAATCTCAATAGATATGTATAGTGAGATTGGTATTAAGTACTGATACAGCATAAGGTCAGTCAAGAAATGCAAAAATGCAGCAAGTGAAGCTTGCCGGGGATCAAAGAGAGTCCTAGTTCGGTTGGGCTCAAGATACCACCTTTCTACTTTCCCATCATGAATGTCACTCTTAGTCAAAATACCGAAGAACACAGAACAAATCGACGAAATCAAAATCAGCGTGATGAAAAGCGCATAGATGATCTTATCCATTCTCTTCTCAATCTTACTTCTCTTAGAAGGAGGATCTGTGGCATTCTGCATCACCTTTGTGTCGTGGCCAGTGAATACAACCACACCAAAGACATAATCCGTGTTTCGAAGCTTCGAATCTCTCAACAGAATGTGCTGAGCAGAAACCGGATGCTGTCCGTTATAGTCCAGAGTTCCAATGAATGTGTAAAGATCATCATTTGGATCCTCACATTTGATATTCGCCTTAAAATTCCGAACACCACTCTCATCCCGGAGAGAGGCTGTAACATCCAAAGCATGCTTCACTTTCAGATTAGTTTCCCCATCAAGATTTGCTGTCTCAACATAACATATCCCATCTTCATAACTCGATGAAAGAAGAAACAAATCAGCAGGGAAATATTCATCCTTGTAAACCTTAACAAGATCACCAACTCTTAAATTCTTCCATCTTGTTGTTTCAAACCTCCCATTTTTGCCATAAATTTTTGCCTTTCTATTATTGGCCTCAACATCCTATATACCAGACAAATTCAATAAATGGATTGCCTTGGATGAACTACAAACATTTCACTCAAAAAGACACATATAACAATTTATAAACACCGACTTTCCATTTAGCAAAAACAAAACAAGAAACACAGAGGAAAAAGTACCTGTTGCCGGCGGCGCCAGTCTTCGACGCCTTCTTTGGCCATTGTGACACCGATAACCACCAGAAGCGGAGCCAGAATACTGGACGCCGTGAACGGCGCCAGGGGAGTGAAAGAAACGCCGGCGACGACAAGAAAGTAGACATTGGCAACTCTCCTAAACTGCTCGAACAAAGACTTGGGAATGAAATTCAACGCCGTATACTTGGTGGTGGAAACGTAATTATCCCGATACCTAAACTGCAACTGTTCTAGGTTGTCGGGATCATTACAATAAACAACCCTCGAGAAACCGCGCTGCCCAATTTGCCTATGCTCATGCTTAAACGACGGCTTGAAGCACGAAAAACTGTACAACTTGCTGAACCTTATTCTCCGCCGCCCTCTGCCCGCCATTTCGAATTCCGGGACTCTTTCCGACAACCTTTTGTTGTCTCGGTCAAAGCGACACACTTCTCTAAGCACCCATGATCTGGGCTCTCGATGTCTTCTTCTTCTCGGAAGAATAAACAAAAAAGGTGCAATTCAGATGCACCAAGTCTTCAAACATTCTACCATTGACCGAAATTCCTTACTTCCCTCAAAAATCTGTCTCTTGACTTCTGAGTTCTGATTCTCGATTCTTCCTCTGTAGCTCACTCAAACTGCACCCCAATTCGCACGTTAAGAGAGAGATTCAAAGGAACGAGGAGGAAGCCGAGATAATGAAATTATGCAAGAATCTGGTTTTGGTAAATGCTTGACTGACGACACAACGAAGACTGTACAAATTTGTATAAGTAGTAAATTACAAACTGTCACATTGTAAAGCCATCTTGAGCATTAGATTACAGCTCAGATTGGAGTTTTGTTGATTCAGTCAATTGAACTAATCCCACATGTTTTTTTCCGGATGCGTCACCGTAATTGTATAAACGGTACTTTTTAAAGGAATAATTTCGCATCTACTTTATTTCCTCTTTGTTCTTTGGTTGTTTTCCCACATAGACTTCAACGTTTTCTGTTCGTCTTTCTCCCTGGGCAAATTGATGTTAATTATGGCAATAATTACTAAACTGAAGCCTTTTTTCCCTGAGCAAAACTGCTAGGATGAACTAAGCTTACATTCGTACGTTATCTTCAAGACAATCGAGCTGAAAAGTGGGACAATTGCCACTTCTCTAAAGAGTGTAATAGGATACGTGTCCAGCTATTAATAGTTTTCCGACACAGCTCATTTTGGCGTACGACCGAATTGAACGTGCCTTCATATTTCTGCACGATCCGGTACAAATCAGTGATACCCTTTTGGATATTGTGGAGTTAAAAATTAAGAGAAATGACCGTTCTGACCTCATAATTACATCTACGATTGGCAATTGGCATGCCGTTTAAGAAATGTAGAAGGAAATAATGAAAAGGCCAACTATAAAAAAAAACTCTTTTATGGGAAGGCACAAGTTTTGGAAAACTCGTTATGAAAATATTGGATCGAATTAGAATTATTAAAAGGTAAAAAAAATTAATTGCAATATTAAAAATATATTATGTGACGTGCGTCAGTTATAAGTTTATGACCCGATTGATACATCTCGAAAATTTTATCTTGCTTTTTTAAAATTCATATTTTAAATCTTGATTTTTTTTATAACTTATTAAAATAACATCTTTTAAAAAACGGACTCTTCTGGAAATGTCCTGTTTTACTTTTCCTTTTTTTCTGAATTACGTGTTCTATAATTATTCCGTTTTTTCCTGAAATTTCGTGTTAAGAAAAAGGCCAATTGATGAAGAGAATAACGGATGAAGTATGTATTTGAGACTTTTATTCTTTTCCAAGTGGTGATGCCTTAAAGTTTTAATACTCCCTCCGTTTAGAAAGTAAAAAGTAAAATGAGTGGATGAAATTGAAAGATTTTTTTTTAAAATGGAAAGAGTATCAAATAAAAGAAAACATTCATTTATAATAAATGTACAATAAACAACAAAACGGAATAACATATTTACGAGATTCAAATTTTGAAATGAATGGTTTTGTACTTAATAAAATAATTCTTTTGCTTTTATTAATTTTAAAAGTGTGTTACATTTAAAAGTTGGAGTCAAATTTTGACTATTTAAATTTTAGAATAGGTTTCCTTGCAGACGGTCTGTTCATAAACTTATGGACATACCACTTATTGTTTACCTTATATACTGCGTTTGTTAAATTATGAAAAGACCAAGGTTTAAATGACAATTTAGAAGAAATCAATACTCCCTCCGTTCAGCTATCATTGACACACTTTCCATTTAAAGATGTTCAACTAAGTTTGGCATATTCCAAATATGGAATGGTTTAAGGAAATTTTCACCATTCAATTTAGTTTTTCTTCTTCTCATTCATTTTGCTCCACACAATTGGTATGTTCTAAAAAATTGTGTCAAAAAGTGAAGTGTCAAACTTAGTTGAACAAAGGGAGTATAAAATTTCCGGGTTCCATTTAACGGATCATAAATTTATAACTACTATACGTTGTTGCAGAATAATTTTTTAATATTGCAATTTAAATCTTTTAGTTTTCTATAATTCTAATTCAACTCGTCTTTCCATGTGCTTGTGGAAAGACGATTTTTTCCATAAACTTTACCTTTTATTAATAGTTAAATTTATATTTTTGACTTTAAAAGAAGAAAAACTTAAATACTTCATCCATTCTAATTAAAGTTGCATAGTTTGACCTTTAAAATTAATTACATTAATACCTAATAATTAATATTTTATTTGAGAGAGTAAACTCATTTTAAAATATAATCTAAAAAATATATTGTATGATAAATTTAATATCCTACCATACGATAAAAATTGTAAAATTGAATGAGTCAATTCGATTTGAAAATAAATTAGTCAACTTTAAATGTACATAATAACGGTGTTTATATAGTTATTAAATTAACGAATAAAAAGATTTTGGATAAAAAGTTTGGCACTCCCTCTCTTTTGCTATAAGTGGCACACTTAAGTATTTGAGATTGTTTTTTTTTAATGACACACTCTTCATTTTTGACATAATTCATTCAATTTCATCTACTCATTCTACTATTTACTTTCTACATTCAATACTATCCACTCATTTTTTTTCGCCTAAATTTAGCACATAAACTTATGATTCCACAAATAGAGATGGATTGAGTATAAGTTTCCCCAACTTAATTTTCTTTCTCAATAGTATTATTGTACTTTTCTTCCTCATATTTTAGAAGAAGATGCAAATTTTAATCATTGGAAATTTACTCTGAATTTATGTTTGTACTTGAAATTTTAACCAAGATTATTATTTTATATAAATTTGATCAACCAAAAAATATTATTTTATATGAACTTATCAATCAAAACATTTTGAATTTCATTGAAACTTTTTCACCACTTTCAATAAATTTGTTTAAGTTTGATTATTATGAGAAGCTAATTAGTTTATCGGTAGAGAATAACAAATGTTAGTTTATAAATCGTGAGAACTAATTGCTTTATAATTAATTCTTGCATATTTTTTATTGTTCTTGGTTGAATTTATTTTTAATATGTTTGAATCTGGCCAACTTGAATGTTTTCAGAATATAACTAACTAATTTCTGCCAATCTGTAATTGTTGGATGAGATTAGTAAGTAGCGAGTTCTTGTGAAAAACAGATAAATAACTAAACTGTAATAGCAAGATAGGGAATATTTGAGTGTGTATTACTACTTGCGAATACTTGGGTAAATACTATATCGGGTTCTTTTAATACTATATCGGAGTATCAAAATGTGTTCTACTTTAACGAATACTTTCTGGAGACATTTTGGTAAGGGAAACAATTAGTTGATTATAATTGATTAACTGTCGATAAAGTAACAAAGAATTGGGGGGTTAAGCGTACATACTTCCCTATAACCGATAGATGTGTAAGAATTGATTTATCATTACACCTATAATCGATGTTAACTAGCATGAGTTATTCTTAGCCGATATCATTTACATATAGATTTATTTATTATTTTTTATATTCATTATTTGCAATAATAGTGTTAGAAATCATTTTCAAAATTAAGGCGTGGTGGCATCACCAAAAAGGTTTGTGAAATTAGTTGGAAGGAAAATTAGAATGATTGTTTTTGCTTCTTGTGAGATCGACTCTGCTTACCGGTGTACTAATTACTATTTCTGAGTTGCAGGTTATTTGGCGAGTAAAACGACGTTCACCACCATTTCTTCTTAACACTAATGGACTCTAATTCATTAAAATATGAAGACATGTTTTCAGACCCCATTTTCATCGACAAATAAACATGAATTTCATTTTTATCAAGAATATTGAGATTGACTTTACCTGGAGAAGGTTTAACAAGAATTGGAATGTGATAACCATCACCGAATATTGGCGACGATAACTCATCAACTGAATATATCATTTATGTCTGCCTTTTTCCCAAGTTTGACTTCGGTTATGCTTCAGAGGTTTGCCAAATTTCCCACTATGCTTTGATTCAGCCTACCACTTCAATCTTTGGAGGGATCGTGAGAGACGATACAGTAACGCGGAGTTCCCCTGACAAAAATTCAACCCTAGGCCCCAAATTATTTTCACCGGCCAATTTCTGAAACGTATCCATCATAGCTGCAAATGAATTGTTCATCCCTTCCCTAACAACGTCAAGTTCTGCCTCTACCGCTTTAAATTGAGCTCTATGTTGCGTAAAATGCATTTCATATAAGTATGATGGTTTAGTTAAAATCCGTACCTCGTGAGCATGTTTAATCACCCCAGGTTGCACTTTGGGAGTCAGAGACATTGCTGTCATAGATCTACTACTACCTTCTGCTTCAATTTCGGCCTCCATATCCTCGGATACGTTCTATAACCCTTGAATCAACAAATGAATTTGCTTGCTATTTTCGGACTGTTGTTTCACCAATTCAGAATTTTGCAGCGCAAACTCCGACTTCAGCTCCTCCAATGAGCTCTCACTCCAAGTCTTGAATCCGGTGTTCTGCTCATTCATCCAAGTCTTGAATCCGGTGTTCTGCTTCTTCATCTCTTGAAGTATAGTCGTCATCTTGAGCCCCAAATCCTTGACATTGTTTTCCACCGTCCTCAATCTGGTTCCACCCACCATGATTTCCATCCGAGAATAGCCGAGCTCTGATACCACTTGTAACGAAACAGTAACTATAAAACACCAAAATAGTAATTTGAGCAGCAAGAATGTTGAGATATCGAGATTTTGATGAGGAAGAACAAAATATTTGTTAGACGAGAAGAATGGAATTCATGAATGATCAGCTTACACAAAAATAACCAATAATGATCTCTAGCTAAACCTGATATTAATACTACAAAATGAACGGTTAATTCTCCTAACAATCAGTTAAGGCAGTTGAAATATCATTGTATCTAATTCTATTCTTCAGCCGATTCTGCGCAAGCCTCAACCTTAGGGTAGGATATGTGCAGAGGTGGTCTCTTAATTTTAAGAGACCAATCAAGAGACCGAAAATACCCACAGTGAGGTCTCTTGAGTGATCTTTTAATAAGAGACCACTCAAAAGGTAAGAGCCCATTAAAGAAGCCATTTTATCAGCCAAGGAACTGACACGGTCAGTCCTAGTGGCCGCCCCATGTGCCAAAATTTTCTCAGCCAAAAATTTTTTTGCCAAACTTTTTTCCTGGGCCAAATTTTTTTAGTTTACATTTTTCTCGGCCAAAATTGTTTAGTTTACATTTTTCTCGCCCAAAATTTTATTGTTTAAATTTGTCTCGCCCGAAATTTTGTTGTTTAAATTTTTCTCGCCCAAAATTTTGATAGTTTTCTTGGCCAAAATTTAGTTAGTTTTTCTCCAACGAAATGCGATTTAAAATAGAACCAAAAAATTAATTATCTAATCATTTTTGGAAAATGAAATTCATTTTATATATTACAACGTATTCTTAATTTTAAATTCAACTTATTTTGGGTGGAAAAATGTATTTACATTAAATGTTAATAATAAAATTAATGAGTAGGATAAAGAAAATCAAGTGTGCTACATGAATAGTGTAGAGTGGTCTCTTACCACTGTGGAGACAAAAATGGGTGGTCTCTTAAGTGGTCTCTTAGTATTAGGTGGAAGAGAGAGATTGAAAAAAATAATATATTTAATTTGTAAGATACCGCTAGCGGTCTCTGCCACTACAGATGGCATAATCATGCATCTAGATGCCTCCGAGTTTGACTGAAATCCCACATCAAAGTCAAAATTCGATAAACAAATGTTCCGAGTCAACTTGACCTTTAACTTCAATCGCGTTTCCTTTGAAAATGTTGTTGGTTTCCAACTGAAAATCCTATATAAGCAAGCACAAAAACCTTACCTCAGCAAGTTGGGAACTGAGTCTACAGGGGTATCCAATTCCAGCTATTTCAAGGTTGGTTTTTCATCCAGACTCTTTTGATGTTCAAATTCTCCTGTTTCCTCGGTGTAACTTTGGGATTCAATTGAATTATGCTACGTACTAGTTTTTCTTGCAAGTTTTACCTTTTGTTGACCTGGAGATGATGCATTGTGAAACCAGACAATTTTTGGTAGAATTTTCTGCTCTGATACAGGCTCGAAAACCCAATAGAATGCGCGTGATATTGTCTGTTTTGAGTCTAGACGCGATTTTGTTATTCTTAAAGAGAGATTTTGAATATATTTCCGGCACTTGGTTTGTTACCCACCCAATATATACACAAGAAAGGAACATGATATACACAAGATATTTACTTTCTAAATAAACTCTATCTCTATTACATTGCCCTAGGTTGCAGTTTTTCTTTGAGCCTTTTCTGTAAGAATCTGGGATAGGCAAGAGGTAGCCAAGGGAAGGGCTGTGGAGGAAAAAAGAGGCATCTTGAAGCCTCGGAGATCATGTATAATCCCATTTTCGAGTCTTTATGATACATGCATGCTGTGAACTATTTCTGCATCCCCTGTTGATTAGTGTACTAATTTAGTGTGCACAAGAATTAGTGTTTAAGTTTTTGGTGGCTGAAAATTTTGTGTTGTTGAATGTTACAGTGTCAGGCTAATGGCTCAGTCAGCAGGCAACAGCAGCGGAAAGAAGTTGATCCAAATCGATATTAGTTCCGACACAGTTTGCCCATGGTGTTTTGTGGGGAAAAAGAACCTTGACACCGCCATTGCTTCAACTCAGGACAAGTATGATATCAAGGTACTGCATTCTTGTTGAGCTTAGTCTTTGTAAAAGTCTATTTTTCCATAGTTTCATGGTACTACTTTTTTATGCATGTTTCAACATTCAATAATAGTGCATCATGCATTTAAGTTAAGATGCACAATGTTTAACTTGAAAGGTACGATTTCTGAATTAAAAAGTACCATAGTTGTTTCATAGATTATGAAAAGACATCCTTTCTGAAGATGGACTCTTTTTGTTGAAACTTCCTATGCATTCTTGCATAAGTCTGTATATCAATAGGCTTTCCATGTTTTTATTTTTTTGCAATGTTGCAGCTTAAGTGGCACCCCTTCTTTCTGGATCGTTCCACTCCGACCGTGGGGATTCCAAAAAAAGAGTTGTTCAGGTCCAAGTTTGGAGCTCGATACGAGCCAATAATTGCTAGAATGACTGAGGTTAATTTCCCTTTTGTCATATGTTGTCTTTGCTGCCACTTGCCTGTTTAGTATAGCTAGTCTCAGTATTTTCTGAAAATATGCAGGCCTTCAAGAGTATTGGACTGGAGTATGACATGTCCGGGCTGACGTAAGTTCAGTTCAATCTACTGCCTTATTTGGAAAGTTTGGAGAATTCATGAAAGTGATGCTTACATCTTCTTTGAAATGCAGGGGGAATTCCTTGTTGAGCCACAGGCTTATATACTTTGCAGGGCAGCAAGGAGCTGATAAGCAACATAAACTTGCCGAGGAGCTTATGTTTGGCTACTTCGTTCTAGGAAAGTACATTGGCGACAAGTAAGTACAGCCTGCTCGCTTTTTCTGTCTGATGCAACTGATAGCGCAATATTACGTGAAGTACTCTTTAGACAAATGTTAAAAACAACCATAAGTTTGTCAACAAATGTTTGGATCTATGTAGTCAATGTGCAGAATGTGACTAACATTTACTTTCCTACCATCGAGAAGGGAGTTCCTTGTAGCATCTGCTGAAAAGGTTGGAGTAGTTGGAGCAGCTGAGTTTCTCGCAGATCCAAATAATGGGCTAAAGGAGGTATATATAATATATAAATATCTGTCTTCTGATATGACTTCATTAAGTAAAATTTGTCTAATGGAGTCAGAATTTGCCCATTCAGAATAGCTTTCATTTTGTTTCATGCTTGTGACCAAATGTTATGCTCTCTTTCTTGCATCCTCAATCGGAAAGCTTGCCTTTCTGCTTTAGATCATTAAACCTCTGAACTCTTAAATCCTAAAACCATAAACCATTTGCCCCGTTTCCGCTAGTGTTTGCCCATGTTCTCGTGTCTCCTGATTATCAACTCGAGATAATTGACATGATTGTTTGTTCCGATCTCTCAAAGGTTGACGAGGATTTCCGCAAGTACTCGTCCAACTTATCAGGGGTTCCACATTATGTGGTACGTAAACAATGTCCCAATCTAACTCCTTCCTGCATAGATACTGATCAATATCAAGATCATTTTAATGAAAGAATTCACTACACTCTTATCATTTTGGCAGATCAATGGGAAGTTCCAACTGAGTGGAGGCCAACCCCCCGAGACTTTTCTGAAGGCGTTTCGAATGGCTGCTGCTTCTGATGCCTAGTTTGAAGGCATTGCTAGCTCCATATTTGCTGTTTGTTTTGAACATTTCAGTTGGAATAAATTCATTCTGAGCTCTGTTGCTCGTGATAGTTATACGTAGACCTGAATTTGTATTGATTTTGATCGACACGTCTCTCAATACACAAGTTCTACTCCCTATTATACCCAGAGACTCATGATCTCTCGTATCATCAGTCTGTTCGCAGAAGGAGAAATCATGTATTTTTGTTCATTCTTGTCATGAAAATGATTCATAACTTGCATTTAAACGCTTCGAGTCCTCAAATCTCAACGCCATGTATTACGTAAATAACACTCATAGGTGTACCTCACGAAGTTTAATCGTTCGAACTTCGTGGCGGAGGGGTAACTTATCGTTGGCGTGAGCAATGATGACTTCTTGGTGTGGACTTTGCGGATAGGGCCACCATTAGGAATTGGATGCTCAATAGGGCCACCATTAGGAATGGAAGTAAAGGGGAAGGACGCATTTTGGAAATGCGTTCTCGGGGGTTAATTTTTTTAATTTTTGTTTTATTGTTATCCAAAAATATTTTTAAAAAATTGAGAAGACGCATTTCAATAATGCGTCTTCAACCTTATTTTTATTTTTTATTTATTATTTCTTCCGATTTTTTTTAAAAAAATTGACAAATGAAAAGGACGCATTTCAAAATTCCAAGGAAGAAATGGGAAATGAAGAGCAAAAAACTCCGGTTCATTAAAACCCAAAACATAAGAGAAGATGCATTTCCGAAATGCGCATTTGACATTCAGTTTTAAAAATTAAAAAAAAATCTTGAAAACGCACAACGGCAATGCTACTTCAAACATGGTTAAGAAAAAGGGAAAATCAGGATTACAAAATTAAAAAGCTGAAGACACATTACCGAAATGTGTCTTCTCCAACCAAAAAATTAAAAAATGGTAAATATTTGAGGACTCGCCATTTGCATCCACCATATTGCACCGTAGCACTATTCATGGAATTTTCTCGACTTTGCGTCCACGGCACGTTATTACATTAGCCAAGGTGGACTAATCTAAACTGAAAGCAGCAAACTTGAAACTTAGTGACAAAAGGTAGACTTTGTCACTGTAAAGATTATAAAAAATCAAAATCAAGGTCAAGAAAGACTTGGTTGAGTTCAATGGATGATCAAGAAGTGAAGATGCACGGCATGTGGGCAAGCTTTTTTGCGTACAAGGTGATCTGGGCTCTGAAATTAAAGGGCACACGGTATGAATACGTAGAGGAAGATCTGTCCAACAAGAGTGATTTGCTCTTGGAGTACAACCCTGTTTACAATAAGGTTCCGGTGCTCGTCCATGCCGGAAAACCAGTGCCGGATTCCGCCAAACAAACTTTTAAACATACATAAATGCTAGTGTAAAAGAATTATAGGATGATGGAAGTAATATATGTGTGGTTTTGAACGGGATCTCATGGTTTTTACATTATCTCGACATGACCGAGAGAGGCGTTTGAAGTCCTGAAAATCATAGAGGAACAAGGGCTGGGGAGTAAGAATTTTTTTCGACGGTGATTCGATTAATGCGGTGGACATTTTGTTCGGGTGGCTCGCGGCCTGGTTCGAGTGCATGGAAGAGGTTCGAGTACAAATAAGCAATTCCTTACTAACCTCATCAAAACGATTCTCAATCTCTTGTAATTGATGATACAGAACACTTAAAAAGACTTCTACTCAAAAATGATGAAGATTGGTCACTTGGCGCATACCTCGCTTGCTTTTCCTCGGACGAACATACATACCATCCATATCAAGGACATCAATATCATACTTAGCACAAAATGAAGTAACCTTCTCCATGTGAGTATCC
>JAULKM010000012.1:1026868-1042236 GCA_032355605.1 Rubia tinctorum | reverse complement strand
ATCCCAACTATACAGAGTTCAAGTTCCCTCAGATCAAGGCTCACCCATGGCATAAAGTAAGGCGTTTGTTACTCTCAAGGTCTTATTTCTGTAGATTCACTTTGATGATTTTGTTCATGTTAGATTGTGTCACTGGCATTGATCATTTTATGTGTTTCACATTAGATCTTTCACAAACGCATGCCTCCAGAAGCTGTGGACCTGGTTTCAAGATTGCTTCAGTACTCTCCAAACTTGAGATGCACTGCTGTGAGTATATAGACTGAATCGTTTTTAACCTTTATCTTCTATACACTTGTTCATTGTGTTATTAGAGAAGTTTTGAGGGAAAGGATGATGTAATTACTTTCCGTCATTGATACAATTTTGTACTCTATTGATTCCTTTTGGCAGTTGGAGGCTTGTGTCCATCCTTTCTTTAATGAACTCCGTGATCCTAATGCTCGTCTGCCCAATGGACGTCCACTACCTCCTCTCTTCAATTTCAGAACTCCAGGTATGTAATATACACGTCCTCCGATGCATTCCTGGTTTATTTCATCGGCTCTAGCCTCTAGCCTCTAGCCTCTAGCCTCTAACCTCTAACCGATTGACATATTATTACTTTCAGCTAACAAGTTCTAGCTGCTAATTTTCTGTTTGTCTGTCCACCCTTTTTTAACAGAGCTGAAAGGAGCATCGTTGGAACTTCTTGCCAAATTGATTCCGGAACATGCCCGGAGCCAGTTCCCTAACATTGGTTTATAAGGTGTATTGAAGATTTATGTAACATTGTGTATACTGGAAACAGTTTGCTATGTATTGTCCATGCTGACAGAAGAATCGGAATGAACTGTAGTAGTACTGTAATGGTGACTTATTTATTGTTCCTTTTTTAGTTCCCTTTCCCAACCCCTTCATTATGAAGGATGGAGAAAACTCATTTAGTTTTTGGGGAGGGCAGTATTAGCGGTTGACTTTTAAATGTGCTTGGATTGACTGTTAACCTTTGTATGAACAATAACCACGCTAGTTCTATGTATGCATAATTACATTATAAACTAAGAGTGAGTTTCCTTACAGATGGTGTGTACATAAGCTTACGGATAGTCCACGTACTTTTTACCTTATATAATGCTTTTGTTAAGTCAAGTACTCCCTATGTTCCAGCATAACCCGCACACTTACTATTTGACAGTCAACATTGATAAGTTTTGATTTTTTTATTAATACATAAAAAATAATATTATGTGATATTGTTGGATTTGTCGTTATAACAAGTTTCTATGTATCAACTTTTTATTTGTTTTTATACATAGTTAAACATATTAACGATCAAATATGTTTTTTGAAAATCGTGAAAAAGTTCTATGCAGTTTATATTGGGACGCAGGGAGAATTAAATTTAGAAATTTAAAAATATTTTTTATATTATATATTTTATGTTTTCACATTAAAATACACATTATTACTTGTTTCAACTTTTAACATAAGATATTTAAATTTAAAAAAACTACAATATTTAAAGTAAAAAGTACAATGAACTTTATAAACATGTCGCCTTTTTGGAAACTTTCTCCTAAACTACGCTTTAATTGTTTGATGTCCATTGACCTAATTCCACGTTCATAAACTATGCTTTCTCATAAACTATGCTTTATTTGTCTAATGCTCCCACCGTCCCATTATTAATTGCTGAATTGCTTTTGGAACAAAATTTAAGAAAACCTTACATGACATGCGTGAAGGGAGGGGGGGGGTAAATATGGAATTTAAGGGTTGCTGACGTCAGTTGCAGTCCTGTTGACGTCAACTAAATTAAATTCATTTGAAAAAAAGATTAACACTAGTTCTTCCCTCCTGTACACAGTTCAGAAAAAAAAGTAAGGAGGAAAAATCTTGAGGGGAATTGAAAATACAAGCCTTTTCTTACCTAAAAGGCTACACCCGCTCTACAAATATCCTAATAATTCTATTAATACAACATTGTTGCCCTCATTTCTTCATCATCATCTTCTTCTTCTTCCTTTATCAATAAGCTCTCAAGTTCATCATTGAGCTTTGTTTTGGGGCTTGTTTTTCGACGAAATTGGCAGAAAAATGCGGGAGAAGAATTTGACGGATGATGAGCGCAATGTCGTGGCGCAGTTCCTGATGGCCACTTCCAAGAAGGACAAGTTGGATACTGAAAAGCAGCTACGATAACTATATAATAGGGCATCGCTCTAAGGGCAGTGACCTGGATCTGGTCAACCATGAAGCACCAGGTTGCAGTCGGGATTCCTGTCAATATGGGGAGCAAAAAATCAGGGAAAGTTAAACCATGCAAGGCATTTGATGAAGAAGCATTCAAGTCTATCCCATAGCACTAAGAAAAACTTGGCGGAGGGCAGCCGCTCAGTGCGATGTAAGCAAGAGCACCATACACCGACTAATAAAGAAAGGTTAGCTCCGAAAACACAACAATGCTATCAATCCTTCCCTTAGAGAAGAAAACAAGGTGCAAAGAGTATAATATGCATGCTCACATCTCAGGTTTGAAAGACATTCAAGTACTTTAAGTTCAAAACATGTACAATGGGATACACCCTAATGAAAAATGGTTTTTCCTATTTGAACAATCAATAAATTACATCCTCCTGCCGGATGAAGATAATCCATACATAACCTATCAACATAAAGGGTATATTCCCTCTTACTGACAAGATGGCAGCAAAGAGGAAAAGCAAGAATAGACCAAGGGGTACCATTGAAATAGAGGCCAAAGTCAAATGCAATAAGGATGTCATGACATCATACCTAATGAATGAAATCATACCCGCAATCAAACATAAGTGCCCACTCGGATTAATCAATAAAATATTTCTACAGTTAGATAATGCACCAGCACACACAACAAGCAAGAATGTTGCTTTTCTAAGGGCTGCTAACAGTGATGAGTTTCAAATAATCATGAAGCAAACTCACTAGACCTCAACATACTAGGACTTGGGTTTTTCCGATCAATTCAAAGTCTCCAATGGGAAAAAGCATGATGAATAGTAGATCAACTAGTAGAGGCTGTGGAGAAAGCATGTGAGGAAATGATGGCTGCCACTATCAATACGATTTTTATCTCCTCACAAGCCATGATGATCGAGGTTATAAAATGCAAGGGAGACAACATGTATTCAGTTCCACACATAAAAAAAGATGCACTTGCACGTATGGGGCAACTTCAGAATGACCTAGATGCAGATATCAGTCTAGTAAAGGAATGTGTCAATTTTTAAGGAGTCAGAGCAGGATAGACAAGACTGCAAAGATTGTGACAGAGCTGGACAAGCTAGATGGTAACTAGCAGCAATCTTAACATTTCATGTTAGGTTATTTTGAGAAATGGTAGTGTTGCATGCTTTTATTTATGATTTAAACATGTTGTAATCAGTGGGTATGTTTATGATGCAACATCAAATCATTTTGTATGAAAAACATTGTTTTAGTTTTTTTTTTATTTCCAGCAAACATGTGAGATCCAGTGAGTGACAACTAACAACAAATTCAATGACAGCATGAAATGCCATCCGACGGGTTCATCACCCGTGGTTGCATAACACAAAAAACACACAACAAGCAAACAATTAGCAGCACCTTTGTCAATCAGTTACATTTTAGGTCTAGCTTGGCAACACAAATCCTTTTAATGTAAGGGTCCAACACCACTCAACCTCGTATGAATGAACGAGGCCAATATTTGGTGTTGGAACCTGATTTTCAAACCCACAAAACACGTCACAACTAACAAAGAACAACCGAACTAATGTACTCGGCACATCACATAAAGAACAACCGAGCTAACATACTCGACCAAATAATGTTAGATCACACAAACAACAACCGAGCTAACGTAGTCGAGCACATAAGGTCACAACCAACAAACAAAAACATACTCGGGCACATTAGGTCACAACCAACAAACAACAACTAAGCTAACATACTCGACCAAATAAGTTGTAGTAACTGAAAGATTGAACCTTTTTGAAAACATCAAACAAGAATCTTCAAAAATTGTTCCCACGCAGACTTCCTATGGGGTCTTATAGCCCCCATGTTGCTGCTTTAAACCTGAAACAAGTAAGAAAAACAAAAAAACATAAAGTTATTTAGTAAATGTCTAAAAATAACCAGAAACCAATAACAAAAAACTAGGGTTTTGGTAAAACACCCAAACCAGTTCCAACATGTTCAAATCATTAATTTAAAACCGAAACAATTACGTAACCCTAAAAAAGTATAATTTGTTCAAAATAATTTACAAAATCCAAAAAAAATTAAAAAAATTGAAGTGGATAAATGTACCTCTTTTTGGGGGGAAGAAGTGGTCTAGGGATTTTCATCCCGACAACCCATAGCCGGGGGTCATCCATGGTGTCGCTCCGCCAGTTGTCCACCCAGTCAGAGCTCACCAGCGATGCCGCCTTGAAAATCGAGGCAGATTTAGTGATGGGAGAGACCATGCGCACACGCGTCACTTTGGAATCATAGTTTCCGGCAGCGCCACCAAGGAGAGCCATCACTGGACCCCTTTCCTTCGCCACCGCCGGCTCAATCACAACATCATCGACAGCAGGAGCTGGGGGCACCATTGGACTTCGAAGATAATTCCTAAAAGCAGGAGTCAACTCAAAAACATTGGCGAGTTCTCCGGAATCAGGGACACATGCGAGATTCAAGGCAAACTCGTCGGTGTAGTCTTCCCACTCCAAAAGTGGCTGCGAATCGGTCAAATCAAAGCTCGATCTTTGATTTCAAGGCCATGACCCCTGAAATCGGAGGTCATCGGGGGTAAGGAGGTGCAATTTGTACAGGTACAATGGGTGAACATCAAACCCGAACCGGGCGTTCATGGTTTGGCTTTTAAAGCGGTGATTTCAGGCACGCCGCCGGGGAGGGGTGTCTCAGAGCTAGGGTTCTTAGAGAGAGAGGGAAATGGGCAGAATGAATGAGAGAATCTTCTGGAGATGAGAGAAAGTGAGAAAATCATAAAAGAGAAGGAAGAGATAAGATCAAATGCATTAAAGAATGGGTAGTTGAAGAGGTGAAACGGGATTGGGGGTATGGGCGGTGGTGGTTGGGACTTAATTATGGATCTGATTTTAGTTTTAGGAGTTAAGAGCATCCACAATGGTAGTGGACCTAAGGAGCACTTTTTAAGTGCCAAATCATGAATTTTGATAAAAGCTAGTAAAAACCCACTACTACCTCCTTAAATAAGCACTTCTCATACACTTATTTTTTTTATTTTAAATTATAATTAATTTAAAATACAAAAACAAACCATGTTAAGTGTCAATCATTGATTGGTTGACATTTCACAGATAAAGAGGTATCAACTCCTTAATTAACGAGCAACTCCTTATTAAGGAGTGACTTTTAAAACTTCACAATGGTCATTCCTTATTAAGAAAAGTGGGGTTAATGATCTACCATTGTGGATGCTCTAAAATGTTAGGATTAGGTTTAATGTTACTTAATTTGATTTTTTTTGAAAAATCAATCATTCCAAGATGTTGGGAAAAACGCCCAGCGGTGATTACAATGAATGGAATTGACATTCAAGCTAACTAGTCTCTAGCAATAACTAATATATTGCAAGGATAACTAAATCACATGTCAACAAGACTTATCGTCTGTACTATTACAGATCAGAGATCCAATAAAAAATGTAATATCGCCTTCGAGGATATTAACTCGCTTTCCGCAAAAATATGACCTAATGGCAGAGAGGAGCGTATCACGCATCAATATCACTGCGTCAAACATGAATATTCTACAACTGTAGCACCACTTGATCCAGCCACGATCTATGTTGTCCAAATTGTAAACATCTTAAAAAATACATATCTGACCTATCCAAATTATTGGAAATCCAAAAACAAAACTACAAACAAAATTACAAACATACGATCTGAACAATTAATACATCAACGTTAACAACTAAATTGAACTATCATCATGAAAACAACGATATAATCGATCAGGTTGAAAAACAAAACTAGTCTGTGGAGACCAATTTCACACTTATTGAATAACAAAAAACATAAATTAAAATAAAATTTTGTTCCCCATCTCCCCTAATAGAAAGATGGAGAGAACAAAAATTTGAAGAAGAAGAGGTGTGGCAAAAAGGCAGAGAGAGGGGCAGGGGGTGCGGCTTTAAGTTTTTAATGTTACTTAATTTGTTAGTTAATGATTCACTTTTTCGATTATTTTTTATTTGAGTAGTTGTAAAATTTTAAATGTAGTAAGAGTATTGTAGGAAAAGAACATGATAAATTTTTTCAAATAAGGAAATAGTCAAATTAAGTATGTCCTTTTAATAAATCATGATTTCAACTAATAAATATTTACATGAAGATTACGAATTAATCTAATACTTCGTGTTTGCAATAGGTCTGGGGATTTGAAAATTCTAGTGCTTCTATCTTTCTCTTGCAAAAGTTTTAGTTCTAAATCGTCCAATCTTTAGACGACAGATATGGTAATTTGATATATATATATATATATATATATATATATTTATAGAAATAAAGTATTATGATTTTGAAAACCTTTAAAAATAAATTTAATCTATAAATAATTATAATTCAAACTTAAAAGCTATAAAATAAAATAAAATTGATGGACATAATCGTTAGTTAGTCTAGCAACAAACTTTTAGGTTGCACTTTTTTTCTTGACGCTTTATTTTTTTGAATTGAATTGGTCATGTGTCACTTAACTAAATTTATTTCTTTTGTAATACTCTTGATATAACTTAATTTTTTTCTTGTACTTATACAACGTAAGAGCTGCTAAAATTTTTCTTTAAACAAATTCTACCCAAACAGTGAGACAAATGAATATCATGTAGAGACGTTTTTTTTAAATTATTATAGAAAAATGATTTTATAACCCTACCTATTTCACGTGTCGGTATAACCTTTTGATAATTGAAAGTGCAAATACAACCCTAGATAGTTGACGTAAGTGCAATTTTACTCATTCCGATATTTTAGGTCGGATTTGATTGAAAAGATGATTTTACCCCTCTGAATTTTTATAATAAAAATAATGAAATTACAGTTATCTTCAATTCGTCTTTTTCTTCTCTTCAACCTGCCGCCGAATTCACCCTCACCACACACCCCTTACCACACACCGTCGTTGCCTCCACCTCCAACCACCGCGCCCTGCCACCACACACTGCCCAACCTCTACCCCTGCATGCCTTCTCTGCCGTCACAGTCGGCCAGATCAGCTCAGCCAACGCTCGAGTCGTCGCTCACCACCACTTAGCCTTTGCTCCACCATGTTAATGGCGACATCCAAATCAGAGCTAAGGGTTTTCAGCACCTTTCGACAGTGAGCACCGATCTCCAGCGGTAGCGGTCTGCTCAACCACCGTCGACGTCAACTCCTGGATGGGCTCTGCTTCCACTGAGTCTGTAAATCGGCCTTGTTAAATTGCTGCTCACGTACGAGATAATTCGCGAAAACCCCAAGATCTCGTGAGTAGCTATACCATGCGAAGGTGAGAAGCTTTCATCGTCCTGAAAATGATGAAGAGTGGGTTCAATGACCTTTTCAGCAAAGGTGATTTTCTAGCAAAATTGTATTAGGCGGTGGGCTAGGGTTTCGATAGGGATTGGTTGCGGGTGGCATCAACATGACTGGGTGTGGGGTGGTGTTTAGGTGGAGGCGGTGCGAAGAGGGGTGAGGGTGGGGTGGGGGTGGGGATGAAAGTGGCGTCACAGCTTTATTCTTGAGCGACAGTGTGACAGTGGTGGTGCGATGGGGTTGAGGTGGGTTGGTGGTCAGGTAGAGGCGTGCGGGGTGGGGGTGGTGAGTTGTTGAGTGGGTGAGGGCAAACTGATCCTATCACTTTTAGGTTTTAAGTCAAAGGGCATTTTAGTCATTTTATATGTGTCAACGTCGGTCAACTCCAAACATAATGTTTTAGGGTTATATTAGCAATTATATCAAGTAGTTAGAGTTGTTTTTGCACTGAAAATTATTTGAACGATATATTTACATTTAGGTAGGGTTATATTAGTATTTCCCCTTTATTTTCGAGTAGTTGTTGTAAGGCTTAAAAGTCCTTTAACGTGATGCCCAACTGTAGAAAGTTTTACCCATCACACTCGGAGTTCCCATTTTTTAAACAATTCCTTTTTTGAAAAATGTTTTCTATTTTCTAAAATTCTTCATACTTTGTTCCTAAAGGGTAAAGACGCGTCCCGGAATTAAAAGAAAAAGTGAAATGAGAAAGTTGTGACCGAAAACTTTATAATGGTTCTTGTACTTTTTATTTGTACAACATATGTAACATAATTTTAATCTACAAAACACATTGGTTCAGTTGAGCTTATTTGGTGATGAATTTAATTTATTAGTGTGATGAATTTAATTTATTAGTGCTGAATTTAGTTTATTAGTGCTGAATTTAGTTTATTGGTGCTGAATCTAGTTTATTTGTGTTGAATTTAATTTATTTGTGCTGAATTGAGTTTATTGGTGCTGAATAGATTTTTTGGTAGTTTATTTTCTCCAAAAATGAAAAGAATGTCTGTCAAAATAATATTGTACTTGTAGCATAATCTATTTTTAGACTTACAACTCAATCAATAACTGTCGAGAAACCAAGTAAATATTTATTTATTAATTTTTTCTTTCAATGCTGAATTTATAAGTGCTGAATTTTGTTTATTTGTACTGAATTTAATTTATTTGTGTTAAAACGTGCTGAAATTAAACCCAATTGGATAGGACCTTGTATGATGCTCGTGCTGTGAAACTTGCCATTTGGATAAGTGCTTGAACAATTATTTAAGTTGTCATATATTTTCATTGAAATACGTAATAAATTATAAAGTCAAAAAAATCTTGACAAAGAAATAAATTATTTAAGTTGTCATATATTTTCATTGAAATACGTAATAATTATAAATGCAAAAAAAATATTGACAAAGAAATCTAAGTTTAGATTGTAAAACGTAGTGTTTAATTTTAAAAATAAATAATTGAAATAATGATATAGTTTTTAAGTTAAAAAAATCTAATATGTTCCATGTTTTACAATAAAAATGCTTTATTTTCCAAGACAAGTAATTTGTATAGAGTTACGCGTAGCATTCAAAAGTAGTACATGGCTTGAATGGTGTGAGTAGTTAGAACCTTACAGAAAATGAATCAACCAATACCATTTCGCCTTTTATTTCTAAGAAAATAAAATGAAATAAATTTTCGATTTATACTCAGCGCTGGCGATTTATACTCAGCGTTTCCCAGCATACTCAGCATTTTTCTTGAAGGGGTGTTGGCCAAGTATACAAGCTAATCATCATCGGATAATGAATGTACAAATACAAATGGTGTGTTGGCTAGGTATACAGGCCATCCAGATAATAAATGAATAAAATTGCTCATAAGCCTCGATTGCCAGCCAATCTTTGAATCTAGATCCCACGTGGATCTACTTTCTAGTTTAAATTTAGTTTTATCTATATATTTCAAAATTGTAAAATTATGAAAGTTAATAAATCTAACTCCATGTTTCAAACGAGTAATATCATGTTCAGTGTAAGAAAGAATCAATATATAAAAATTTAATACTAATCGCCATTCATGGATTTATGTCAAACAACAAGTATCACAAATCCTTATTTGCCTGATTGCGAAGTAAAGTAGTAATGAAGCATAGTTAGAACTTTTTAAAAGTTTTTCGGAGATAATTTTTTAGATGAAATTGTTATAACACTGCAATTATATTTATTATATCTCAATTTTAAAAGTGTACAAATTACCTGTGATTGACGATCATAACCTTTGAACGAGTTGTGCTCAAGATTTACAATTTGTGAAATCAAAGAATATCAATAACACTTCTAACTAAAATAAATAAATAATGGTACTTAAACGAACCATCCAAATATCAAACGGCGTCGTATAGTCACCGTCCAACAAAAATTAAAAATAATAGTATTTAAACGCCGTCGTCTAAGACTACTTAAATAATTTTTAAAAACTCCTGCCACCATTTAAGTACTGCATAAGTAATTTTAAAATCGCAACGGCCACCTTCTTCGTCAATCTAGAATGGGTCGTGCGACCATTTTTCGTTGCTCGCTTCCCATCTGCAAACAATCATTGCTATTTCACTGACGGATCATACAAGAGATTGTTCACCATTAATAACGTATTATTATGAAATGTAAAAATTCTTCGTTTGTTATATCAGAAAAATTCCCATCTTACAATATGTTAATGGTACAACTCGCTCCTTCTAGTTCCGTCCTCAACTTAGTCTAAGCTACCACGTCAACTAGGAACTCATGTAATGCTAATTTTGCTATAATTGGAATTTCTTCTTGTCTCTAATTTTTGGGGGACCGTAGACGCGGCAGAACACCGGCCAGGCCTGTACTGTACCACGACTAAACCACAAGGGCGGGAAGGCCCACTAGGGCCACTACTAGTCTAACCAGGGTTAAACTGATGACGTCATTCATTTATAGTACTCAACCAGGCTTTCAGCAGTAGCCCTTTAAATACCAATTAAAATCCCACCGATCTTTTCCTCCTTTCAGACCTACGCTTCTATTCGGTGGAAGCGTAAGTTTTCTCTGAGAATTCGCATTTCATTTTGGTACTAAATTTTTTTTCTCAGAGCAAGCTGTTGGACGGCTGAGAGCGAGGCGAGATTCGAGTTTGATCGGAGGACTGGAGCATTTGTAGGCACGCGTTTTGAGCATTGGTCATCGGAGCGCTTCGGAGCGGCGTCGTCAGGTGCCTTTTTGCTTCCATACGAGTTGCAAACACTAGTTTAATTTAATTTCCCATTCCATGTATGGATCTGGTTGCATACGAGCTAATTTAGTATGTTTATGAATATCACGTGTTCAATTGGTTGGGAATTGGCCGCTAGGGTTCCGAGTGGGGGGGATTTTTTGCTTGCAGGTTCATCTTATGACTGAGACGTTTTAGTTAGGGTTTCATTTTTATGTTTGTCACGTGATTTGGCTCTTAGGTATGTAGGAAATGGTAAAGCTAGAACCATTTGCTAAATTGCTAAGATGATGGTCCTCTGGATGTCACTTATGTTTCTATCATGCTGGTGTAGCTTTTTGTTGCTGGCTTGGACTTGTTTTTGGGGTTCTCTGTGTGTTTATTCTTCCAACATGATATCATCTCTAAGTTTTATCGGCAAATTCCGTTCATATGAAGTACCGCCCTTGTATGAGTAGTAGTGTATTGGTTCTTTGCTCTCTGTGTGTTTTTCATGTAGAAATAAGCTGATTTCGGTGTCTCCGTCCGCTAGGTTTTTGTCTGCATCTCCGAAAGTTGTGGCATTCTGTTATTTCTCTAGGTGATTCTGAAAATAATCTATCTGCAAGAAGGAACTAGACTCTATGGCAGCTACGGCAACTGTTGCACCAGGAATTAGGTATGCACCGGAGGATCCTACGCTTCCCAAACCTTGGAAAGGCCTAGTAGATGGCAAGACTGGTTACCTCTACTTTTGGAATCCAGAGACCAATGTCACACAATATGAAAGGCCTGTTTCCTCTTCAAATGTTCCATCTGCTCCACCCCCCAAACCCTTGAGTTCCTCTGTTCATGTCCAAAAGTCGCATCAGGGATATAGTGAGAGTAGTCCCAGAGACGATCATTATAGGTACAACGGAAGTGGCAATGGCGGCTCAGTGAAGGCTTCATCTGGAGATATGTACTCTCAGGCATGTTTTCTGTTCTTTTAGTTTTTTATTCGTATTTGTCTTAGTTTAATTGTTTTCATATGTGGACGTCAAGGTCTATTATATAAGTAGTGGATGTAAGTATCCACTCACTAAAACAGCTCCTCATTTGGGTACATTGGTAGTGGCTCCTACTGTCCATGACCAGTAAAGTCATTGCATGACCAGTAGAAGTTGGTCTTCCCCTGCTTTCAAAATAAGCCAACTTTGCTTATAAGCATAGATCAGCCACACAGAGCCATTATTGCCTCCGCGTCTCCCCCTCCCTCTTTCATGTGTGGATTTGCACAAGTGTTTGAGTTGCACTTTCTTTTGTTATATTTGATTCTACTCTAGTCTTTGTAGATAGTATCATTTAATCTTTTATTTCATTTTTCTTTAGGATGGACGTGGTGGACCAGATCATTCACATAATGCTCCAAAAGTGGCTTCAGGTGCTGGTGTTGCAAATGGGTATGCAGCACCAAGTGCAGGGAATACAATGTCTCCGGAAGCTTATCGTCGCCGTCATGAAATTACTGTTACTGTAAGTATCAAGTGTATTCCATCTGTTAAATTTGGTTGTTTAACGTTTGACTTCATAAAATATAAGATATCAGTTTTCAAATGATGTAGGAACATAGGGATTGTTTTTGAACTATGGGTTCATTAGGCTCATCTTAGACCTCAGGGGAGTGGGTTTGTATTCTATTAGGCCTTGAAGTCTTGTTTATGTGTATTCATGGGCAATCAGCACTCTTGACTTGGGGAGATAATGCCAAGGGTGTTGGTCTGGTTACCATTGGTTTCGTGAGGCAGACCAGAAGTCCAATGAACTAATGCATTGTAGCATGTACATGAAATACTTGTTAGATACTTATCTGGAACTTGCAATTGAATCTCTAGGTAGCATGCGTGAGTAGTGAATTCTGGGGGTGGGGATGGGATTCAGTGCACGGTTTTCACTCTGAAGTTCACCTAGCGAGTTTTATTTGCGATATGTATATCTCTCTCTTTAACCTGTTTGTTTCTCCAATTGCCAGGGAGCAAATGTCCCCCCTCCGTTGATGTCATTTGATTCCTCTGTTATCCCGTCAGAGATCCTGAGAGAGGTATGGATACATTTGCAATTTGATTAAGTTTTGTGTAATAATAACGCCTTTTAAGTTTTTTGTGCCCTTTTAACGACGTGCTTGCTGAGTTGTGTGATTTCTGGGGTCCATTTTTGAACTCCGGGGCTCACTTGCATCTTTTTCTATCTTTTCTTTTGGTCGTAGGTGCGATATTTGCTCCAGGGAGGAGCAAAATGTCGTACTGTGTGCTTGCCCTTTTGGGGGGGCTTGCATTTTTTTTGAAGTGCCCTCGTTCCATGGGCCAATTTTCGTGAAGGCTCTCCAGAGTCATAAGTTTGTGGCTGACTGCTGTTGGTGACGATTCAGTCTGCCACACTCTATGAACTGAAGAAGAGGCGTCTTCCCATTGCTGCTTGTGGCAGCAAGCCTTAGCTTCCATTACTATGGGGGGTGATGCTTCTTCTAGGATTGGCTGGCTTATTGGATAAGTCATAAAGAGCCATAGAGAACTTGAGACCAAGTATCTCTTCTTATAGGAGTGTCGTATGTTTGTTTGCTTTTCCAGGTGCAAAGTGCTGGGTTCTCTGCTCCCACTCCAATTCAGGCTCAGTCGTGGCCAATTGCCATCCAAGGCCGAGACATTGTGGCAATTGCCAAGACAGGCTCAGGAAAAACATTGGGATATCTTCTTCCTGGCTTTATTCATCTAAGGAAATTGCATAACAATCCTAGGATGGGTCCAACTGTTCTGGTGCTGTCACCAACAAGGGAATTAGCGACTCAGATTCAAGATGAAGCTTTAAAGTTTTGCAAATCATCAAGAATATCTTGCACGGTATGTCGTATCTCAATCCATGAAGTTTTGGGGTGTTTCTAAGCTGTTCCTAACTGTGCTTTTACTGGATGATTTTGATGTTTTTATTACTTGGAACCTTGATTTAATCAAGTTGTCTTGAATTAATCATTTATTTTTTCCGCAAATAAAACTGTAAAAGAATGGTATCTAGGTTAAATAGTAAAGGAACAGGCTATATGTGATCTGCAGCAGTGCTTTCTGAAGCCCAATCCTAAGCACTATCAGTGGCACTATTCATATGAATCTAGGTTGAATAATTGCAGCTGATAATTATTCTTTTTCTTTCTGCCTGTATTTAAGTGCTTATATGGTGGGGCGCCCAAGGGACCTCAACTGAAGGAGCTGGATAGAGGTACTGATATTGTTGTAGCCACTCCTGGTCGATTGAATGATATTCTTGAGATGAGAAGAATTAGCCTGCATCAAATCTCCTTTTTGGTACTGGATGAAGCTGACCGCATGTTGGACATGGGGTTTGAGCCTCAGATAAGAAAAATTGTCAAGGAGGTGCCCACCAAAAGGCAGACGTTGATGTACACAGCTACTTGGCCAAAAGAGGTTCGTAAAATTGCTGCAGATCTCTTGGTTAATCCAGTTCAGGTAAACATAGGGAATGTTGATGAGCTTGTAGCTAACAAGTCTATCACTCAGGTACTATATTTTTTCTCATTGCCCCCTTTGTGGTTTACATTTGAATAATTTGTTGGGGCTACTGCCACCATCTTATATTTAAGATTATTATCTGTTTTCATGAGCAGCATGTTGAACTTGTGTCATCATTTGACAAGCAAAGGCGGGTAGAACAGATTTTGAGATCTCAAGAACCAGGATCAAAGATAATCATTTTCTGTTCAACTAAGAAAATGTGTGATCAACTTTCGCGCAATCTGACCCGTCAGTTTGGGGCTGCTGCTATTCATGGGGACAAAAATCAGAGTGAGAGGGATTTTGTTTTGAGCCAGTTCCGTAGCGGGAAATCTCCAGTGCTTGTTGCCACTGATGTTGCTGCCCGTGGGCTGGATGTTAAAGATATCAGGTGTGGGGATTCTTTAATTAAATTTTGATTGTTCAGCTATTTATTACAGAA
The DNA here is from genome assembly GCA_032355605.1 of Rubia tinctorum. Lineage (NCBI taxonomy): Eukaryota > Viridiplantae > Streptophyta > Magnoliopsida > Gentianales > Rubiaceae > Rubia > Rubia tinctorum. Next base: position 1,027,488 of record JAULKM010000012.1, on the reverse strand, counting down.
ATTTTCTTTTGTAGTAGTTCTCTTGACTTCTTGTGTTGGTTCAATTTTTTTTCAGGGTGGTGATAAATTATGACTTCCCCACTGGTGTTGAGGACTATGTGCACAGAATTGGAAGGACAGGAAGGGCAGGGGCTACTGGGGTAGCTTACACATTTTTTGGAGATCAAGACTCTAAGCATGCTTCTGAACTTGTTAAAATTTTGGAAGGCGCTAATCAACATGTCCCACCAGAAATCCGTGATATGGCTTCACGTGGTGGTGGTGGAATGGGAAGGTCTAGGCGGTGGGGTTCTGGGGGTGGTGGATATGATGGTGGCCGAGGAGGGAGAAATGATTCTGATTATGGTGGCAGAGGTGGGCGTGGTTATGGACGGGACTCCTATGACAGGTATGTTGATAATTTATATTTTAGTTGATTTTGTAGCTCTTATTGATGCTGATATACCGTTCCATCTCTTATCTATCCAAATTCAGTGGTAGGTATGGTGGTAGTTCCAATGATGCAACCCCAGGAAGCTTCCACCAGCGGAGCTTCCACGAAAATGTGACTCAGAAGCAAGGTCGTAGTCCCGAGAGAGGTTCTGGTTGGGGGGGTGTTACCAGGGCTCGTAGCCGTAGTC
>JAULKM010000012.1:918424-945097 GCA_032355605.1 Rubia tinctorum | reverse complement strand
TTTTTCAAAACCTTTTTCTTTCCTATTCTAGCTTCTTTCCTATTCTTTCTTTCTAATCCGACCCGACAAATAAATTTCGACACTTTCCAACCCAACCCAACCCGACCAACCCAACAAGCAAATTTCGACGTGTTTCAACCCGACCTGAACCCGACCCGACCCAGCTCGACCAACAGATTTCGACCCGTTTCAACCTGACCCGTTTCAACCCAACTCGTTTCAACCCGACCCGAACCCGTCCCGACCCGGCCAACAGACTTTGACATGTTTCAACCCGACCCGTTTCGACTCGACCCGTCCCGGCCAACAAATTTCGACCTGTTTCAACCCGACCCGAACCCGACCCGACCAACAGATTTTGACCCGTTTCAATCCGACCCGTTTCAAGCTGAACTTGTTTGACCCGAACTCGAACCTGACCCGAATAACCGAATTGACAGCACTAACTGTAGTGAGTTAGTAACTGAGTTAATCGTTAATTAAAAAAAAATTGGTTTCCCAATCGAATTCAACTTGTATTGCAGTAGTAGTGTACTTCACCAGAAATTTCCGGATAAAATTTTCTCTTCAGATTTTGGATAATAAAAATAAGATGAACACGTCCCAGTTCATGGACAAGCAGATCATGGATCTATCGAATTCACAGAGCAACGATAATGATTTCCTCGATCTGATAAACCCTCCCGCCGGCGGAGATTCCGATAAGAAGGAGGAGATTCTTCCCAGCTATGATTTCCAGCCGATTCGACCCGCCGGATCCTCGTCCCCGCCTTCTAAATTGGATGCCGCCGGTGCTCCCAGGGCTTGGAATTCAGCCGATAACAACAACGCCAGTGCCAGTGGAACCAGGGTAACGTGTAATCGTGAATTCAGTTTCATTTTTGGACTGTTTAGGGTTAATTGCTGTCCGAGTTTAGTTGTCTATTGACAGTAATCAAATTAATGTCATCATTGCATATCCACTAGCTGTAATATCATTTGCTAATCGCATTGTATTGATTTGCATAATCACGAGTTTTAGCAGTCTATTTTTACAGGAAAAGTTATTATTTGCTACTGAAGTAACAGAATTTGCATGTTGTTAACAGAATTATACTTCTATGGACTCCTATGAACCTGCAAGATATGTCATAGATAAGGATCAAACTGCAGTTGATTCGAATTTGGTGTCTGAGATTGATCGTACCATGAAGAAACATGCTGATAATTTGATGCACGGATTGGATGGCATTAGCGCGCGAGTGTCACAGTTGGAGTCCAGAACCCGGCACCTCGAGAGCTCCTTGGATGAACTGAAGGTTTCCGTCGGAACTTATTATGGGAGCTCGGATGGGAGGATGAGACTGTTGGAAAACATTCTTCGAGAGGTATTCATATGCTTAGCTTCATCTGTTGGTATTTAGAGTGTTCCTTGCTTAATTCTTTTTTGCTAGTTAAAGCTTTATGATCCCTAAGGCGTCTTTGAATGTTTCTTTTGTGCTTATACTGTTTACAAAGTTTGTTTTTATCACTATTCTGATACGGCTTGCCAAAAGTGCTTGGATGGTCAAATTGTTTCGGCAAGTTATGTGACTTTAGAATGTTGGTCCATAGGTTCTATGAGCATTGCTCACAGTCACATGTATGATGAAGTACCCTAATTTTTGTGCGAAAAACTGGACAAAATTTTATGCAATGATGATGGCATATATTTGGTAGTAACATTTTGATTCTGTTGCTTAGTCCTAGATGTTTTCATTTATTTATTCCCCTGCGATCTCCGCAGCTTGAAGAAATTTGATTGCCATGCTTCTTAATGTTATTATAATGTTTTGATCACTAACTAGTTGAAAACCAGAATTTTACTCACTTCCCTGCTAAGAACAAATCCAGTAAGTGAGGGAGGGTGAGGGTAAATGGAGTAAGGAAGGCAGTGTTGAAACTTCTCGTGCTTCCCAGTCCTTTAGCTGCACCCGAAGATTTGAAATATGTATAAGTTCATTACCCTTGGTGTTTTCTGGAAGTTGCACCTCCTTGTTATCGAGTTTTCTTTGCACTCTTTTTTAACTTCACTAGTAGCAGAATTTCATATTTTGAGCTTAGAGGAGAATAAATATAGCTTTTCATGTCTTGCCCTCTCCTTTTTAATATTCTTCTTGCTATGAAGTTCTCTGGTACTATAAAGCTTTTCCACGCCCTATTTTAGCTTTTAACTCCTACAGTATTGCCACAGGTTCAAATTGGCGTGCAAACCATTAGGGACAAGCATGATATAGTGGATGCCCGATTGGAACTGGCAAAGCCGCAACTTCCAAAGGCTGAGCAACATGCTGATATCCAGAGCACTGAACACGTGGATTCGTCACAAGGTGCAATGTCAGTTAATCAACAATCTCACCAACAGTTTCCTCCTGCACCTCTTACACACCCTTCATCAGTGCCTCCGCCTAATGCCCCGCCCCCGCCTGCCTCTCAGCAAAATATGCCACCTCAATTTCAGCTTCTGGGCCATTTCCCTCCCGGTCAAATTCCCTCTGTACCACAGAGGGAATCTTACTTTGTACCACCATCTCCTGGCCAAGCACCAGAAAACCCGAGTCAGCAGTACCAGCTGCCACCTTCTCAGCCTCAGCCTCAGCCTCAGCCTCAGCCACAGCCACAGCCACAACATCAATACCAACAACCGCCTCAACTTCAATATTCTCAGCCACCGGCACCTCCTCAACCACACAACCCTCTACCCACGGCTGCTTCTTCTCAACCGCATATTCCACTGACACATCATCATCCTGAAGAATCACCCTATGGACCATCTCAGACTTATCCTCCAGCATTACGCCAAAATCCCCCTCCTCCACCTAATGCAGCACCTCCCCAACAGCAGTTCTACGGAGCTCCTGCCACCATGTATGAAACGCCACCTAGCAGGCCTGGTCCAGGATTTTCCGGTTCATTTGGCCCGTCAGCTGGTTCGGGTGAACAATTCCCCTATGGCAGCCATTCCTCCCAGTACGGCTCCTCAGTGAAGCCTCAGCAAATGTCTTCTTCTGCAAGCAGTGGTTATCCACAACTCCCTACTGCCCGTATATTGCCCCATGCCGTGCCTACTGCCTCCACAGTTGGTAGTGGTCCTGGTTCTCCAGCTTCTGGAAACAAGGTTCCTATTGACGACGTGGTTGACAAAGTGACAAGTATGGGATTTTCAAGAGAACAGGTTCGAGCAACTGTGAGGAGATTAACAGAGAATGGCCAGTCTGTGGATCTGAATGTGGTTCTTGATAAATTGATGAATGATGGGGATGTTCAGCCTCCTCGAGGGTGGTTTAATCGGTAGTCTGTCTTCTGATACGTGCCCATCATGTACAGAAGATTGATTTGTAGCTGTGGTCAGATTGTTTCTGTAAACTTTGAGCTCTCCGAATGTTGGGGATTTTCTACTACTGTTCCATGGTTTTTGCTTATGCACTCATGCTCTGTGATTATCCTCTTTACCTCTTATGCAGCTTCAACTATGTTCTTCCCCTCTTGCTTTTATTTATTGTTTCTGTAAACACGTTTTTCTGCGCCGAAGTGTGATTTTCAAAGCATAAAATATGAGGAAGGGAGAGTTTCAGGAAGACGTCTTGGCAATAGACCCTATGAGGAATATCAAAACACATTTTACTAACATAAGAATCATACTGGCGAAAAAAATTAGAAATTGATCCAAGCATATATCTATGAACACTCTAACTTGATCGTGTCAAATACAAGACACTACAACTGAATTGATCTAAAATTGGAGGAAATATCCAATGAAATATCCAAGACACTTCACCCACTTTTAATTTCACTTCACCAACTTTTAATCGAAATTCACAGTTTGACATTCAATTTCTAAATTTGTCTTTTAAAGATACTCACTTTTTCGTTTATGTCTAAAGATATAATTTTCAATAAATAAAGAGCACCAATTTGGATCAATATTATATCATTAATGGTGTCCACTTATAACTAAAAAATTACTTTTTTAAAACATGAATGAAAAATGGGTATATTTCAATGATAATTTTAAAAATAAGATACCAAACTATTAATTTCAATTATAAGTATATATGATTCTGGACATTTTCTCTGAAATGAACTGCAGATAAATTGTACAAGGTTTGAATGTGAACCACTCACCATGATTTATAAAATTTAAATACGATTCATTTGCAGGGTACTTCTTGTATCTCATTTTAAATTTCTCACTTTGACATTTAAAAATTAAAAAATGCATAAGTTAACTGTAAATATCAATAAATATATAATTAAAAATTATCAAATTAAATATTTAAAAATTGTATGTTATGATAAATTTAATAATATTTTACATTACCAAATTATTATAACAAAATTTTGTGATCAAATTTTTAAAAAAATTTGACTCAAAAGGGCTACTGATACTGACAAAATTTTAGGAAAGACCGTCTTTCTATATGCTTATGGAAAGGCGTAGTTTAATTATAATAATAAAAGGAAAAAGTTCTTAGTTGTAATGTTAAAAATTTATTATGTAACGTATAGTATTTATAAAGTTTATAACCCGATTCATGCAACCCGAAAATTTTATTTTCATTTCTTCTAATTTGTACTTTAAACCTTGATTTTTCCATAAATTATAGAAAGACAATTTTTCAAGAGACGGACTCCTGGTAATTTCGTCAAAATTAGAGAAAAAGAAAAGGCTAATGATAATTTCACAAGAAGAAAAAAAAAAACAGTCACGTACAAGTTTATTCATTTTCCCCTTTTATTTAAGATAAATTTTCCCCACTTAAACCGAAAAGGAAGAAAGAAACCAGTGGAATTGAATGTTAGTACAGATTATATATTATTATAAAATAACTATTAGAATTAAGGGTTCTCTTCTTCTTTCTTCTCCATTTTTTCATAAAAAAATTAATTTCCACCACATCATCATCCAGCTGGGGCTTCTGTATAGCCCTCTCTCTGTAATTTGCAGAAAGAAGAAAAGGAGACGTTCTCCTGAAGCTTTCCTCCATAGCTCAATTTCACGCACGGCGACAAACAACCACCCCCTGGTGAGCTGGTGAGCAAGATATCCATCTTGCTTCTGTACGGACAATCGGATTCTTGGCTAGAGTTAGGTATTCAATCGGAGCCCTAATTTATCATTTTTCGCTTTTGATCAGGTTTCATTTTACCCTTCCTTTGCTTGTTTATTCCTTTTCCTATGCCATTGGCATTTGATTTGTTCCAAGGCTTGGCTTAGTATTGAAGAGTATTTAGAGATTAAGCGCTAGGTCCCCATGCTTAAGAATAGAGTTTGTGGAGGATTTGTCTTTTGAGAATGCACTGTAGGGATGCGTTTTGATTTTTTTTTTGCTGGACTGCTGCAAGCTGTAAGGCATTTTTGAATTGAAGATGTAGAACGAAATGTAATCCTAATTCTACCTAAGGTTCACTTTAGTTTATAGCTTAATCAGTAGTCTCAGGAACGGTAGTACGGGATTTCTAGTCATTAGCTGGACTGGGAAGCTCGTGTTTAGGTATTGTTCTGCCTTCTATCAGTTAAAATGATAGTTTGGTGAGTAGAAACTCTTGTATTTGCAGGAAAATCTGGGTGGTTAGGGTCTTTATTCAGCTTGATCTTAGATACTTCTATGGAGGGATAGAATCATAGAAATTTGATTTTATTGTATTTTGGACATTTAATGTCAAAATTTCTCCCCGTTTGGTTACTTTTGAACATGTGGTTCACTTGTAAGTAGGTATGTGCTGCTTATTAATTAGTTTATTGCATTGCACGAGATGCTCACATTCTTCTATCTACTTCTGATTCTATCTGTAATTCATTGCATTCTTATGTGAATTTTAGTAGACTGCGGAACTCAACGTAGATTTCTTTCGTAATTTCTTATAAAGAAACCGGCTTCCAGGATTGTTTCTTCTTTGATTTCAACTGTAAAACTTCACAAGTGATGAACTTGGTTTGATTAACCAGAGTCATCCCCCAAAGACCATAATTGTTGGTGAAATTTGATTATGTTCAGTATTGCTATTGCTCTTTCGTCAGGGGCTACATTTACTTATCAATTCGTATCAAAGCTGATATTCTGATTCATATCCCAAGAAGCACTAAATTGATGCTATAAAAGTTACTCGGTCCTGGTTCCTGTTGCCAATGGATCCAAACATTTCATCCCCGAAGGCCAGCCTTTCTCCTTGCAGTGATCCTGAAGAGAAGGAAATCAGTGAGGATGATGATGATGACCGTAATCATAAGCATCGTCGACGGGATGATCGTTCTCAGTCTCAGGAGGGGGATGCTTCTGAGCAAGTTTTCACACGACCATACAGAAAGAGGAACAAGCCATTTGAAAATGGGCACCCTTACAGGGAAGGAGGTTCTCAGTATGGTGGATTGTGGAAGAACCACAACATGTTCAATCAGGAGAGAGAGGCCTCTGGAAGATTTGAAAAACGACGGCAGCATGCATCATTTTCCAGAGCTCCATTTGAGTTAAGCCAAAGAATTCGTTTAAATCAATCACTACCTGCAGAAGCCAGTTGGACAAGGGGCAGGGGGAGAGAATCTAGTTCCTGGAACCATTCTCAACTTGCTCAGCAGGGAGCTGTTCCTCCTGGCTTCTTTGGAGGTAGAGGGTTACCAAATGTTTCAAATACATCATGGAATTCATTTGGATTGATGCCACCAATACCAAATGGTGGCATTGAACCTCTTCATTCTATTGGTATACCAGGGGGATTAAACTCGTCTGTGGGAATTCCTCGGGCACGCTGTAGAGATTTTGAGGAACGAGGTTTTTGCTTAAGAGGAGACATGTGCCCCATGGAGCATGGTGTCAACCGTATAGTTGTTGAGGATGTTCAGGTAAACATTTAGCAGAAGAAATTTGAGAGAAGGACATGAATGGCATTATATTTACTTGTTTATTTGATGCATATTCTTTGTACCTTTCTTTGTGAATGTATGGTTCTCAATGATGAGGCACCGCAGAATAGTAAGTTTGCATAAAAGTTGAAATTTCCCTGAGTGATTTTCTGAACCACTGCATTAATTGGGACATGTCACTCTGTGGAAAAATGGTCTAATCCAATGGATCTTACTGTTCCTGGATAATTAGCTTGATCCTTTGAACTCTGTATTCCCCCCTTCTAAAGTATGTTTTATGAACTTACTAACTCATTCTTAACCTTGTAGCACTGTGTACTTAGAGACATTTGATTAGAGTAGCATTTTGGATGTCCAATAGTCCTTTCTCATTTGGTGTCATCAATATCAATAATATTGTTATTTTTTAATTTCCGGGCTGTATATAGATTAGTTTTTTTTTCTTGAAATGACACAAGATTAGACTATGTCTTCCCTTTAGGCTAGTATGTATCTTTGTATGGGACTATTCCAGGTTCTATCTGTCATAGTTGAAGCGAATGCAATTAGGATTTTGATTGAAATATGCATAGGATTGTTAAAATTGATGCAGGGTTAACGAAACCCATGATAAAATAATTCGAAGGCTAGTGGCATTTATCACAACTACAGGAAAAACCAAGTACTACTCACCTTCTGTTCTATAAAACAATCGACGCATCTGTATGATGAAGCTACTCTTTGTATTTTCTCTTTTGAATTGAAAGTATTCTTCAGTGAGGAAGTTGTATGACATCTTGTAACAAGATACTGTGAATTCTCCTTCATTCACAATCATCATATTCAATTGCAAACCTGATTCTACCAGTATAGTATCAGTTATCCAGTTGTGTAACTGTTCAGTCTATTTTCTTCTTTGTTCATTTGCAGAGCCTCTCGCAGTTTAATCTTCCTGTTTCACTGCCTGGTGCCCATATGCTGGGAATGTCTGGTGGGCAAGGACCTTCACCTGCAAATGCGCCCTCTGGTACATTGAGTAACAAAAGCCTACACAACAGAACTGGTAAGCATGGATTGGGTGGGAATGATGGTGGTTCTGTGGCTGGAGGACCTGACTTGTACGATCCTGATCAACCATTATGGGCTAATGATTCTCTTGATACATCGCCTGCTCTTCCAGCCAAAGTGGATAAAGTTGATCATTCGTCAGATCAAGATAATTCTGAGATGCTTCTGGTTGGGCAATATGTCAGTTCTGACAATGGCCGTCTAATTAACAATGGAGGAGCTGCTGCAGCTTCTCAAAGTTCAATTGTGTGGGGAAGGAACAATAGCTCCAAAACTAGCTCTGAGATGAGAGAGAAGATTGATTTGAATTTGATTGCTGGTTCTCTTGATGCTGAAAGAAGGAAGGACCTGGAGTCCAGTTATGGTGTTCCGAAAGGGAGAGCAGCAAATGCTGATGAAACTGGTTTACAAGGTACAGGATTGCCTTCAAACTCTCATAGTGAATCTGGACGTAATTCAAGAAAAGCACCCCCAAAAGCACTTCGTACTCTATATGTTTGTGGCATTCCTAAGAAAGATAACCAAGTGGAGACTCTTCTTTCCCATTTTAAAAAATTTGGAGATGTTATTGACATTCATACCCCCAAAGTACACCCTGATCGCGCTTTTGTTCAATTTTCTAAGAGAGAAGAGGCTGTAGCTGCATTAAAAGCACCGGATGCGGTATTGGGAAATCGGTTTATCAGGTTACAGTGGGCTAACAGGGACAGTGTCATCTCTGATGATGTATTGAATGGTGTCAGTTTACCTAACCCTCATCCCCGAGGGTCAGCAGTTACGACTACTCCCACCTTCCCATTGGGTACTAACAGAGGAAAAGACATTGTCCAAATTTCAGGTTTTAAAAACAGTGTTGCACCCCCCACCATTACTTCTCTATCTGGATTGGACCACCAAAAGCCTATCATCAGTGGAGCTCAAGCTACACCTCTCCTGCAAAAGAAGATGGAAACATTGGAGCTTTTGAAAGAAGAACTTCGAAAGAAGCAGGAAATGTTTGATAGAAAAAGGAGTGAATTCAAGCGCAAATTGAACAAGCTTGAGAAACAAGTATGAATTCTTTCTTTACTATGCTGTTATTAATAGCATTTAAGAGTCAATGATTCCTCTCTTAGAAATTCAGCTTTGTTATCTTCCTGTGGTCTATGTTCTTCCTGAAATTATCTATGCTATTTGGTTTCTGTTATCTTGTCTAGTTGTAGATTAAAAACTGAATGTATCTCAAATGAATTATGCTACACAGTAAATGGTTTGGAAGTGTCAAAAATATATTCACCTCTAATAAATTATAATACTGTGGATCTGGTCTTAGCACATTTAATCCGCCTTTGCAATATGTTAAATTGCCATTGTAATTGTTCTCGTTAAGATGCAGCTGCAAGAAAAATCAGCCGATGTTTCTGAACCTTTAAAAGCAATTTAAAATTCATGTGTCAAGCCTCTGGTCCTAATTGTTTTTTTTCCAGACCTCTGGTCCTAAAGATGAGGTAGCATCAGATCAGACTTCTAAGAAACAAAAAGGAGACACATTGGTTGATGTTGCCAAAATCGAAATGTCAAGATCTGGTAGCTCTGGTACTGTTGATTCGCCAAGACATATGAAGGTGACAACAGACCCTGGCTTCAAATCTAGTTCTATCGTGACAGTGCCAGATCCTTCAACTTTGAAACCATCAATTCGCCCATTGGCACCTGTTGGAGCGCCTTTTGTCACTAACAGATTCAAGCTAGACAACCGTACCACTGCATTCAAAGTTCTTCCCCCTCTACCGCCTGGTCTTGCAAATGTAATGCCCTTTACCTTTCTCCAGTTTACCATGCTACTTTTGCCTTTTATTCCTTTCTATTGGTTCACAGTCTAACTCAGGTCTTAATTCCACCAGGTTCCTGCTCTGAAGGACCACTTCTCTGCTTATGGTGATCTTTCTCTTGTAGAGGTAGAAGATGCCGTGCCTCAAGATACTGATAATGAGCAAGAGACGACAAAAGTCTCTGCTCGAATATCATTCACGAATCGCCATTCTGCTGAAATGGCATTTTTAAATGGTAAATGCTGGCAAGGTGAGAGTTTGAATTTCTTGTGGCTGCCTTCTAGCTCTAGTAATGCTAGCAAGGACACTAGTAGAAAGGAAACTTCCGCTGCTACTTTGAAGGAGTCCTCGGATGCTGCTACACAATCTGGTGAAGAAGTGGCTGCCGCAATTACAACTTCCTCCAGAGACGGTGACTCTGAAAGCCTGGAAAGAAGAGAAGATGATGGGAAATCTTCTGCTACTTTGAAGGAGTCCTCAGATGCTGCTACACAATCTGGTGAAGTAGTGACGACCGCGGTTACAACTTCCTCAGGAGACGGTGATTCTGAAAGCCTAGAAAGAAGAGAAGGGGATGGAAAATCTTTGGATCAAGTTGGGGATTTACAATCTAGTTGAAGATAACCTTATTAATTGAGACAGATTTTGATGATGGCTTAATTATGTCAAGAGTTGTACAGTGAGGTAAACTTTTTGTCGCATGAAATGTTTTATGAGTTGCTGTAATCTGGTATCATTTTTGTTGAGTCTCTCCGATGTTTTCTAAATGTCAAGAGGGAAATTTGTTCATTGATCACACAGAGATGTTCGGATGCGCATGTAGTAGTTGTAATTGTAAACGAGCGGGCAGCGGCACTTTTCGAAGTTTAAAGATGTCAAAGTACTTTTGTTTGGCAATGTTATTTTGCAATAAGCATTTAGAACTTTTCTTTACTATGCTGCTAGATTAGGCTAAGCAGAGTTTATATTTTTAAACAGGCTATACTTAGGCATTCAGGGATCTCACATTTATAAACATAGCCCAATGCCCCATAATTTTTGGGCCTTCAAAGTGAATATGGCGGCCCATTGCTCCTTTTGGGCTCTTACATAAAAACAAAGGCTAATAACTCAGAATAGCTGGGTCTTGAGGATGGATTTGGCAGCCCAAGGCCTCAAAAAGTTGTGCCTTTTTTCGGCTTTTGACCTTACAGGTGGGTACAGCGGCCCAAGATTCATCATAATCGGGCCTTACAAATAACATTATGGGCCTTAAGTTGGGCTTTTATGGAAAGCCCAATGACTTGGGCCCCGTTGGGCCTCACCCATGAGATTTTAAGCCTTTAAAATTGGGCTTTTGGGAAAGCCCAATAACTTGGGCCTAATAGATGGATATAGCGGCCCAATCTTCAAATCTGTTTTGCCTAATAGATAAAACTTTGGGCCTTGAAATTTGGGCTTTTAAGATTTACAAATCCCAATTATCTGTCCCTGACAGATGGATGTTGCGGCCCTTATCCTCTTAACCGTTGGGCCCCACAAATGAGTTTTTAGGCCTTGAAATTTGGGCCTATAGCTTTTTAAAGCCCAATTTCTTGGGCTGACGGATGGATATGGCGCCCCAAAGCTCATAACAGATGGGCTTCACCTACGTTTGTTTTGGGCCTTGAATAATTAGGCTTTTGGGCTCACACATGTAAATAAAGCCCAACAGCTCATAAATTTTGGGCCGTATGGAGCGATACGGCGGCCGAAAGCCTCATAACAGTTGGGCCTTCTGGATAATGCTTTGGCCTTGAATAATTGGGCTTTTTGGGCTCGCACAAAATACTTCATAAGAGTTGGGCCTTAACGATGAGCACGTGGGCATGGGTTGCCGGTCGTAGGAATTTGACTACTCTACTTCAATTGGGAAATTATAGAATTTTTAAAATTATTTTGTACTAGTTTATTTCTAAATCTATAATCTAAATCGACAAATATGCGAACAATGGTTCTTTAAGTTTGTTATAAAAGTCATAATAGTAGACATTCAAGTGAAATAGTGAAAAAAAGAGGCCTCGACAGCTGAATTTAAAGTGGACACTAATAATGTAATGGAGGTAGATAAAAGAATAAAAGGTAGATTCAGAAAATCATTTTGAGAATGTCTCCTATTAACTCAAACGGTTAGAACAATCATGACAAATTGTCAAATTCATATCTATAATTTTATGCGTCAAATTATTATAATTATCATATGTATATTTTAAAATTTAAAATTATGAAAATCTCATTGTGATAAAATGAAAATTAATATTAAATATCCTCGTAGATTATATTAATTATAAAATGACTACATCTAATCACAAAATTATCATTTTATAGTTTTTTTCAATTTTTTGGAATCAAGTAATAATTCAATCCGTTATAAAAGAAGCTCATCTGCGTTCCTTAAAATAAAAAGAATATGGGCCATTATAACTTCAACTCAAAGGTTACCACTCCCTCATTCAAATACTCCAGTTGATACCGTCACACCGTCTTAGTCTCTGTTTGGCAGGACTTTGACCTGATGTGCATATAATTAAAACATTTTTTAGTGTTTGGTAAAGTGGAAAAAAAAATAATTTATTTTGAAAGCATAAACTATTTTTGAGGGGAAAACAGAAGCTGGTTTTCTCTTGCTTTCAAAATAAGTCAAGTTTGCTTATAAGCACAGCTCTACCAAACAGAGGCTTAAAAGCCTGTCCTAATGGTTAACTTCCTCAAGGACTATGAAACGGATTCTTAGGATCTCGAGTTCAAAACAAGGGAATTTCCTTTTCCCCTAAATCGGGATAAGTTAAACAATTGATCGTCGGAGGTGATTTCCTTCTAAAAGAACAATAAGATACACATACACCATATAAACATAGAACTACTTTTTGGTTAGTGAATTGAACTAAAAACAATGACACGAGTTGAAAATCAACGTAATTACTTGAATTTTAGGATACTATGTAGTAGTAAACGTCAGTTCAGTCCTGCGAATTCAGTTTGCAAAACTCGGAAGTACCATATTAGCAAGCGCAATTTGGTTGTCCAGAGGCAAATGGTCCTTCAGAAGAACACATGCAGCATGCAGGACCTCCAACAGGAACACAGCCTCGTCATTCTCACTCTCCTCAATACCAGAAGATTGGTGACTATTAGCTACATATTCACCACTCATTATGCCTGTTTCCCATTCGTATATTCTCTCTGTTAATCTCCATAAACACATATACACAGATTCTGATACATTTCCAGCTGCAAGGAAGCTCGCGAGAGTGACAGGTAGATCACTCAGCACACTGCATCTATCCACAACCAATATAGGCATATACTTGCTCCAGTTACCACATAATATACCCAAGAATCGCACTGCCTGCACCCCGTTCAATAACATATTAGCCTCATAACTTACAATTTAGCTCCTCAAGTAAAATAAATTTTCTATCACCCAGATGAACACTGATGCTTCCACAAAAAACAGATGCTATACAAAACAAGTCAGGGAAGGGTAACATGAACATTAAAAATTTATCACACGTGTGTGGGAGTACAGAAGTATACACCAATTTATACATGCTACTCTGCTTGTAACCTAAAGTGGCACCAGGTCTTCATTTATCCAAGCATTCCACTAGATTAGAAATGATTGTCATAGCACATTTTTAGTTGAAGTATACAATACAAAATAATAAAACATAGGATTATATATATAATGACATATCCCAGACCAAGTAAATCTACTGGTTTTGTCATTAGTGAAAAATGCCCATCACGTGAGAGGCTGTCCAGACATTTTAAACTCTAAAATAGAATAAAAGTGCATACCGTGGATGGATAACTTGTCACACAGCCAATTTGCAGTGTCTCAAGAAGCCAGTTCATTTTTACAGTTTCCTCGGCATGTTGCAGAGTCCCAGCAACTTCCACCATAACATTCCACATTACTGCATAAGACAATTCAGAAAATTTTAGCCCTTTTCTGAGTATTTTCCTTTCACCAGTCTCGACTGCCCTCCCCTTTATTTCTTTCTTCCCAACAGTGAAACGAGGCTGTTGTATAATCTAATGCTTGACATAAAAGTACCACAATTATTCTTTGACAGTTCTAAAAGCAATACTCAAATTGCTACTTAAAGATGATAACAATTACATGTGAATCACCACCACAAACTAATTTCCCAACTTTGATAAACTCACCTTGCGATCTACTATTCAGCACATATGGTTTCAATTTTCCAAGTTCACTTATTGCCATTGATCCAATTCGCACCAGTCTGGCTTTTGCTACAGTTTTTTTCAAAGCTTCAAGGGAATGGCCACTCTTCTCCATGAAGCTTGCTTCTGTTGTCTACAAATAGCCTCAAGGCAGAGATATTAAATCAATAATCCAACTAACATAGAAATTAAAAAAGACGCAAACATGAAAACACAAACAGACAGAACAGTAAAAAAAGTTGTGTAACATAGACTACTCTAATAAGCAATATGAATCTGCAATTTCAATAATGTTTTTTTTCATGCAGACGTATAGGTTTTAGGGGTTAGAATCAACACAACAAAGATTACTTAGTAAAGAGAAGGAAAGAAAGAAGACACAATTACACAAACAATTACCTGCAGCAAATCTAACAACCATCTCTGATTAGCCTTCCCTAGGCAATCAACTGCATCAGACCACTCCTTGGAAATCTCAGAGCATGATTCTATAATGTCAACTGCAGGCAGCATGGCAAAGAGAACTTCCATGCAGTTCTCCATCTCGGGCATATATTCTTGGGCGTGGAGAGAATCTTCTCTATCTAGACACAAAGAGAGGCCATTCCAACAGGATGTCCGCAATAAGATTTTTTCTTCATAGCTGTACTGCTCAGAATATGATAACCACAACATGGAGTTTACTATATCCTCGAATAATTTATGAAGCCTGGAAACTGAGAATATTTTGGTCAGATCTGCTAGATGTAAGAGAAGCCACGACTGCAGATTTAGTTCGAGTGTCTTAAATCTGGGAAGGTCTGATAGCTCATTGATGAAAACAAGGAGTGATTCAACCTGATTTGCATGCCTTAATGAAAATGATAAACATTCCTCCCGGAGACCACCTTTCTTCAGAGAAGAATCTTGAGTCGATAATTGAACAACTTGATCCTCGTATCTCATGCACCTCCTAACTATAGATCCCCAGTCCAATATGGGCAATCTAGAAGCATATGAAAGGCACCGCAATGTATTTGCAACCGTGGTAACATGTGAAGCTGCAGCCATCTGCATTGGGAAAGTCAAAAGGTAAGAAGAAGGTACCCTGATATCAGCCTTTTAATACTTTCCACGTAACTAAGTGCTGTCTAGCTTTGAATATTTGGTCAGTACAGACACACGGTTTCAAATGAGGAAATAAGATATGACAAGTAAAGCATACTTAAAAACAAGTTTTCCCATGAATTATGCAAAATGCCAGTGTGATGAGGAATTGTTAGCTTGGTATTTAAGATGTCAGTTTGGAGAAAGAATCACTGAATATCATTATACAGTACTCCGTCCCAGAGAAATTGACACAATTTCTATCTTCGTCCGTCCCACAGAAATTGGCACAATTCAATTCTTACTTTAAGTGGTAAAAAATGAGCTTATACATTTACTATATTATCCCTCAAAAGGTTGATTAAATATACTAGTCAACTCTTCCATTACCAAAATACCCTTCCATCATTTCCCATCAACACTTTCACCTCATCTTGCATAAAATAACGATCCAAAAGCAATTGTGTCAATTTCTCTGGGACGGAGAGAGTACATGAGTTGAGAAAAACTTCACAAGCAGAAAGACATATTTAAATCCCAATGGATTATAAATGTCTCTTCAAAAAACATATGAATTCTATTAGGTAATAAAGGGATTACTATAAGCGAACCCACAGGCCACAACAAAGACATACCCCAGGATCCATATGCATTAACCACAGAGAGATTTTGACGACCAAGCTGTCCTTAGGAAGGCTGTGGGAGACTGAAATAGCTGCATCCTCTTGAGAAGAGATCTCCTCACTTTCAAGCTGCCCAGACCGGAAAATATGCCAAAGGAATGAAATTGCCCAGGATGAAAATTCCCGCAATTGATGGTCATTAGAACTCTGTGCGACGAGAAAAATTTCGCGTACTAAAAGTGTCATGTCCAGCTCCATCAGGGGAATAGAGATAAGTGGACCCATAATACGAGAAGATTCCAGCTGAATAGCAATTAAATATAATCAGAAAAAAATGGTTTATTGATAGGAAAAAAAGAACATTAACGTAGGCTGAAACTCAGCAAAAAGTAACCACCTGTTGATTAGAGGTGATTTCTGGCTTTAAACTAGAGGCAAATTGAACTGGTAATCCCATACTTGCTCCTAATGAACTTACGACACCAAGCATGCCTCCCAAATGAACGAAAGGAGGGTGAGGACTGGAGTAACTTTTTCTGCACAATGACAGTATATCTTTAACATCATTGACCTTTAAGGAGAAGACAGCTCCATTTAAGATGCTGGATACAAGGTTTCCAGCTCCTACACAGGATGCCATTAACAAGCTCTGGGAGAGGGTGCTAGATTGCTCAACGGATACTAGCTCCGAAATTAGCTCTATGAGTGATGATGCTAGATTATCTACCTCTGTATCATCAAGCAGTTCTACTTTTTGACAGAAAGCCACTATAATAGGTACAGCAAGGCATGACCCCACAGACAATACCATCTGATTCCTTTCTAGGCTAGTATTGCTCTGTAATGAAGGATTGAAGTGCGGAACACGGGAGAAGATCCATTCTTTTATGTTAATCACTGCTTCATGAGCTCCAGAATTGTAAATTGCACGAACAGAGCTTGCCAAGCCCAAAATAAGTCCAGCAATACCCCATATATCTTCATCTAAGTCATCACAAAACTCATCCACAAAATCAACAGAAACGCTAGTGCTAGAATCACTCCTTTCCAGCGGAATACATAACGGTAGATTTCGTAACATATCAGCCGAAGATTTATCGAACTGACTCAAATTGTGAGACAATACCTTTATGATGTTTCTCAGTAGTTCTACCTCTTGAGTCTTGTAACTTTCTTTCTCTAATGAAGAAGTACCTTCAGAGTCAACTATTGCTAGAAGATCTTCACATGAAAACCCCAATCCAACTCCACAAGCTCCTTTCACAAGAGTGCTTTTGCTCAAGGATGCAACCTGAAAAGAAAACTCATACTTTATAATTTATTGCACCATTTCTTGTGCATAATCTATTCTGCCTTACTTGGTCGAGTTTTTCAATTTTTACACTTAGCATAAAGGTGAGTAAGTTGATAAATACTGGTCTAGTTTTAAATTTCTATGTTTTATAGTCCCTCCGTCCCATAGAAAATTTCCTACTTTCCTTTTTGATCTGTCTCATTAAAAACTTCATATTTTGATCCTTTCCTCTCTTTTTTTAACACAATTTAGTGGCTTCAATTCCACCATGGCCCACTGAAACCAAAAAGCAGCCCCAATACCCTCTTTCTCATTAGCCAACTCAGCACTCCGCTTGCAAAAAGTTGATATGCAACTTTCTATGGGACGGAGTACCCAACAGTCAAGTTTTTAGTAGTTCAAATTCAGAGGTCCAACCCAACCTCCAGCAATTGGGATAAGTGTACATAGCCAATGGGTTCAAAGTTAATAATCAAGGCAAAAAGAGTTATTGCATCCCTGAAAACATAAAAAAGATACACGCCATTCAGTGATTACTGTCAGTGTTGGATGAATCCAAGACATAATACCTTGAGAAGGACATTAATATTTTCAAATTTCTGTTTCTTGTCGGTTACGTGAAGGCAACTTGATATCACTCCAAGAGAAATTGCAGCAGCCCACTGGCGATACTCATGCTCGTGTTGCAAACACCAAGAGCAAAGAAACTTTGAGGAAGAAAATTTCACAGCATGTATTTGCTGGGGAAGCACCTGAAAAAAATATGTTAAAATCACTGGTATTGTCTAGCAAAATATGCACTCATTTTTTAACAATCTATCGAAGCCCTCTACCCTTGAATTCCAATTATATATGCAGAACAATAAAATCCCTGCTTACAGCCACAGAAAGAACTTGCATACTTCATATATTTTTTTCTCTGGGGGGATAAAGACTTGGTGGTGGTTGTTCTTGCGTAGCTTAGATAATAAAGATAGCTAACTGAGAAAGAAACTAGAATAAGAAAGAAGATGACACTCTGAAAGGAAGAAGTATGTGCAAATCTCCTTTTTCCTTTTTTCTCTTTGAACGGACAAATCTCCTCCTTCCTTGATAATTCACAAAGTCAATAATTAGTACTACTGTTATTGCAAAGACATACCAATCGAAAAATTCTGCAGCTGGAAGTTTTATTGTTTTCACATATATTGGTGTTTCTCATTCAGATACAAGCTTTAACTAATAAAGCTAGACCTCTTGGCGGAAGTGTAAACAACACCAACCTATTATTCCCATGAACAATATTAGAAAATTCAACAAGCCAATTTTAAGTAATAGAGAGGTTACTCACTGAACAAAGGGCTCCAATAGCAAGAGCGAGATTTTCTGCAGTCCGAGGGATATACTCATCAGTATTCTGCTTTATAATCTGTCATGAGAGAAGTCAGTAATTATGTAGTGCTGATTTTAATAATGAGAAAAGGAATGATATGATGAACTCTATCAAAACCTTCAATATATTGTTGGCAGCTTTAGAAGTGTTATCCAACATAGAGGAATGTGGCTTTGCACCAAGGAATTTCAACTGAACTTTCATCCATCTTTGCATGAATGGTTTCCATGATTGCAGTGAGATAAGGGCAACCAGTATATTTCTCGAAAGCTGAAGGGAGGAGGCTATTTCCACCATTACATTCTCAAACTTAGCGTTTACTTCTTCTAGTTCCTGTAAATCAACTTGCACTTGTGAAATTGAATGTGTCCATCACAACTTAGTTTTGAATTTTTAAGAAAAGTCTATTTTGGTTTACCTTTAGGAGTCCTCGGTTGCTCAAATCTACAGGAGCAAAAGAAAAGCATAACAACGCTGCACCAGGTAATTCTGTGACTTTACTTGTATTTCCTGACAATGAGATGCATGATGAAAAATTGAGGACGTCTGCATATATCCATTCGGACATGATAGCATGTTTGTACAGCCACATTTATCTTCCAAAGAAGGTATATGAAATGAAGGACCAATCTATTTTATCAATTCTTACAACCGAAGGAATGCTTAAAGAAGTAGCCATTCAGGAACAGGTCAGGGATGCCTTTAGAAATAAAAAACCAAAAGCTCAAACTAATGAAATGATGTAGTAAACAGGATCGTGCTTGATCATATAGAGCCCCAATTCCATTCGTCAGAAAGAAACAAGTAATGGCAGCAAAAATACCTGTAGAAAAGATAACCTGAGGAAAAACATCAAGCAACTTCTCAATCTTATTTCTAGATTCCCTTTTCTGCTTTCCATAACTTCTCCGATTACTGCAAAAACAAAACTCGATCTCATTCTTTTTTTTAAGGAAACGGAGTCGGGATGAATACAGGTTCAAAGATTTCAAGTAGAAAAATAAAATTTAAAGGGAACAGTGATGACAATAAATCCGTTACATGAACTCGTGATTAATGATTCTGGATTCGAATCCTTCTAAAGCTCTTAGTACTTCAGGATCAGTCTCAGAAAAAAGAAATTCCACATTCACCTCGTTAAAATTAGGAATGCTTCTCAGAATATGAACCACCTGAAAGTAAAGACATGTTCAAAACATTGAAACTGGTAGATCCTACGAAGCACGTACTTCTGATTTCTTTTCACAAGAATCATGATTACTGGTAGATTGAATTGGATGAAACCACCCAAAAAGGGATTCTCATTCAGCCCCACTTAACAATTAGAAAGGGGCAGTTCCAAAGTATCATTATATACCTCATAGTGGGCAAGTGCCAAAAATGCAGTAGCCCGAGGCATTGCCCATTTTGGACCATGGCCATAACTCCCAGAAGTTCCAACTTCCCACAATATATTCAAAACATGTGAAACAGCTTCAGGGTACGCTTCAGCATCCATTGCTCCCCATCGTAAAAGTGTACATAGGCTGGCATCAGAAAAGGGCATTACTCTAATGATTATTTACCAATATTCTGTAGATTCAAGGGAGAAATGTGTGACAAACAATTAACAAAATATAAGTTGTAAGCTCTAAATATGAAAATACATTAAGACCATCCAACACCCACTGAAATATTTTTAGTACTGATAGTTACCACATCCATTGAACTACAACACTATGGTTACGATTATAGAACACCTTGTGCATTAAAAACTAACTTTTCCAGCAGAAACTTTAGCTACATATGAGAAAACAACACTGTGTGAGATCAGCTATATGGATCCTCAACTTCAATATGTTCGGTCAACTAGTCATTTATATTTTTATACAGCATGTCTTTCTGTATATAGTCTTGCACTCCAAAAAAAATCAAAGAATTGTTTTGTGCTGGTAAGTAATCAAATATATATATATATACATATAAATTTATATTTATGGTCAAACTAAAAATCATGGAATATTTTTAACTCACCTATAAGCAACAAGTGCATTTGTTTTGTGCTGCAAAACATGCTTCTTGATCACATCCCAGGCTGTATAAAAATCTGAAGCATGTGAAAAACTGAATTTGTCAATAACTTCCGGGTGCATGCTCAGAGTCTCAGACATATAACTGATATCCATCCCACTTGATCTTACTAATAATAAATTCAGAATGTGAAAATTTTCCTACTTATCTTTAAAGCTGCAACCACCTTTCTCATGATCGCAATTCTTAAGTAGCTATAGAAAAAATCCACCGCATTCATTTTCAGTACAATCAATCAGAATCGCAAAAGAGCATTTCAACAAATAAATGAACAAGAAAGAACACATTTAGCAGGGGCTGGGAGCACCTTAACGTTGCATAAAATTCCATCATTCTGTAAATAAAATAATAGAACGGGCCGCAACAGAGAGAGAGAGAGAGAGCCGCCACAGCTCTCAATAAGAGCTGCCTGAATTTAATTAGAACACTTGGTAGTAAAACCTCCTTTTGATTCTTTTAATTTTATATTTAAATTCTTATTACCGTGAAATTTTGTGGTCAATATGTTCCAAATTAAAATGTTCTTGTATAGGCAATGGTAAGTGTAATATAGGCAAATTATATCTTAATTTAAAAGGCTGAAGAGAATCAAAAGATTCAAACCTAATATGGAACGAGCAAGAAGACAAAGTTACAAGCAAAGCACTGGCTGGCCAGACAGCCAAAATTCGATAAAGAATAAAGAAAACATCTTAGTTATGGAAACGAATAGTTTGTCATTTGGACTACCTACAATCACAAGCAAACACGACACTGGATATCATATAACCAAACAGTGCCATTTAATAAGAATTTAGAATGACCAAGACCGAAGAAGTTTACAGAAAGAATAAAAAGAACAAAAGCTTACCAATAACATCTGATTCACAAAGATGCGCAAGACTTTGGAGTCCTAGAGACTGAATAAGAGTGTCTTCATTTTCGATACAAGCCTGTCAATCATTTCATAGATATCATGGAGCTTGATTAATATGCATAGAGAAGCACTTGAAAGACGGTCATCATGTTATACCTCTACAGACAGAACAAGGTCCACTCCCCTATCAGGATTTTTGCGGCAAACATCCAGGACAGAAGCGGCCATGCTCACACAGATATCTCTCTCCGATGCAAATTCAACAAATTTACTAGGTTGTAGAACTCCCTATGCCAAGAGAGAGAAACAGCACCTTGTGAAAAATTAAATCAATTGTTCTGGGATAGTAAGAGTGTTCAAAAGCAACTGGTCAATTCATCACATTCACATAGGTACAATAGTTGAGGCATTCTCTATGTACAAGGCCTTGGCTATAGTCGGCAAACTATCACCCAGCTGAAATAGATATAATACATTTGTTTACTGCATATGTGCGTATAAATTGGAACTTAATCTCTTTTACAAAACAGCTAGTAAAATTATTTTTTAAAACTTAAAAATTAATCTATTTAAGACCTATTTTTATAAGTTACATGTAGCAGCAGGACAAGATAAACACCACAAGAATTAAAATTGGTTTTACGCAACTACGATGAAAATCCTGACCTGTAAATTCCCGAAGACACGGTCATTGATCTCCCAGGTCTTGCAAATCAATCGTATTGCAGTAGAATACAAAACTCTGGGGGGAAAAGGATAAGTACTGATCTAAATTCCACCAGAAGAATAATACGCAGAATAGAAAAGGACTAGCTGTAGCCAGTTCTGACTCTTCTGAGGGTAGAATAAGTCACAGACTGATAACCAGCAATATATTATCAATGACTTTCAAACAAATATTACCTTTTTAGAATTATAAAGCTTTTATCCCACTATGTGAAGTTTAGATATACACCAAATCTCACCATTGTATATTATCACATATTTTCATTTTAATTATGTATAGCACCTTTTTAATAGCTTCTTCCAGCATGTTCAGGTCTTCCCCATTCCCTTTTAATTTATGTTCATGATTTTCCATTTCCTAGTTCCTATTGGGCACATTGGATTGGTGCCTCTAAAATTCTCATACACATCTTCTTCTTCTTTTTCATACACATCTCAAAATAGCCTCAAGAATTTTCTCAATCTATACAAGCTACTCTCGCTGTTCTCTTATCCATTCATTACTTATTCAATCTAGTCCCATAAACTAATATCTTAAATCTTTTTTATAATATTTGAAAAGTAATGGATTTACTCTATTACAGATGAAAATCCCATGCAAAACGAGGAAGTTAGTAAGTCAATCTCATCAAATATATATACCCAGGAATAACAGCCTCACTGAGGATACGGAAGTATATGCAAGACCTACGGTTTCACTTCCTTACGAAGCATTGGCAATACTGTCTGGACTATCAGTGGCACCATTGCAGGATGAGAAGCAAGTGAAGGAAGACTGGCAAGCAGTTTCAGCTGCAAGCCAATTATAAAAAAACAAATAAAATCATAAGATCATTACCTGAGAATACATATACATAAATGAAGGAAAGCTCATCTAACATGGGAGCATGAGGTCCAGGAAAGATTATAGGCCTGTGCGGACTCATAAAAAACATACCAATATGCCATGGAAATCAGTGTCTTCATTATTTCCAATAAATGTGTGGTTGGAAAATAGAGTGAACATCATCAATGTCACACCAAGTTCAGGTTTCAAATTGCCAATAATAGCCAAGAGATTTACTGAATGATTCCCCAATTTCTGATGCATAAGACAGACACTAGTGATCGCACCAAGTACAAAGGAAATTTCTGTCAGGGAAAAAGGGGTAGTATATATAAATAGGAAGCAAGTGCAAAAGAAAACTTCAAGGAGAAGTAAATAAATGGTAACCTGCAGCAAAGATCTCCTGAGACTTAGAGAGAGTTTGAGCAGACTTCTTTTTCTTTAAAATGAACGAAGCATAGTCTTGCACTGAGGATGTCCAAGATTTCTGTATTTTTCTTCCAGCATCAATATCTCCATGGGCAACGGTAAAGTTGAGGTATAGAGGATAAGGTACTGAAGATGGATCCTAAAATAATAAAAGTGCCATCAGATTTTCGGGGGGAAAATACAATACCCCTCAAATGAGCAAACCTCCCATTGTTACTCATCCATGATTATTGCCAGAAGATGATGGTCAAAGAATACAACTAGTCATTTGTCCCACTATGGTTAGGGAATACTTGTCACACTCCTTTCAAGTAATTATGTACAGCTAAAGACAGCAAGGTAGTCCAACAAAAAGCTAAAAAGTCTCTCTTGCTCACAGTAAAACAGATAATGACAGAAAAACATTGAATTTGGGAAGGGGAAAATGGACCATGAATTTCAGGTATATATGATAAAAGAAATAAACCTGATTCCACAAATGCAGAAAAAACCTATAAATGATGCATCCATAGGAGCTGATGGAGACAGCAGTTTTCTGAGCATCTGGTCCTCTCTGTGATGAAGCTGACAAAGCTAGAAATCTCTTCTCCAGAGAAGTAATAAGAGCAATAGTCACTTGCTTGACAAATTTACTTGGCGATGATGCGATGTTAATGACGGGAAAAATGAACAAGAGCTCCACGCTCAACTCACTTGAAACTTGACCAAGATCTAAGAGAAGTGTAAATGAAATTCTGTGATTAAAGCACCACAGAAATGGCAAACAGAAAATAACAGAGCATATAAAATTACCAACACAAACTTATGAAAACCATTATGCATTCTCATTTGAAAGGCATCTACATGCATATGCCAAATTAACTTTTACATCATGGATGAGCACATATGAACAAAAATATGTAGTGGTTTGCAATGACCAATTTCAATCTCCATGCTCAAACTGGACAGGCGTCACAGTTAAAGGATGACAAAATGTTGCAATTTATTGAGGAGGCCTAAAATAAAACTATTTAAAAGCCACTATTACTTCCCGAGAGTAATATGGGTAAGTTTGTTAGAGTGGGACCTGTCTCCCACCCGATATGCTGTTGAAGATTCAAAGTTTTATATTTCTTTCTTGCACGTGATATAACAGATAATGACATAAAACTAGTCAACCTGTTCAAGGTGAAATCAAATCACAAGATAATTTCATCAGTAAATAAATAACTATAAAGAAGCATACCACTCTCGGTTTTCCACTCTACAAGAAAGAGAACCAGTTTCAGAATAGCAAGCTGTTCATGTTCAATCTCAGACTGAATTAACGGGAGAAGCAAGGATAGGAGCACTGATGAGAATCCAGGAACATAACTCAAGCCTATCTCTTTCTGAACACCCAATAAATGCCTTGAAATTTCAGAAATATTCTCAACTTCACGAGGGTGGTGGCGAAGATCTTTATGCAGAGAGAAAATGGCCTCTAGGAGCTCCACACCACATAATTGCATCTCGTGAAGCAGCTAACACATAAAATATTTATAGACTCAGTCAGTTAAACTGGAAAATCAAAACAGGAGCTACGAGAATGTCCTTTGTCAACTACAGACTATTAGAAACGACAATATCTAGTAATATTGGAGCGCAGCTACAAGTACCATTCTCATTTCCGCCAGCTGTCTCAAGATAACCACATAAGCGTCCACTGTGCATTCCAAAAACTGACGAAGTACAGCAACATCCTACGGTGAGAACCATTAACACAGTTATATCGCCGTTCCACTAATATGCTTCCGAAAACTATCAGTAACTCCTAGTAGCTGTGTTTTACAATTTTTAAAATATTGTTACATCACAGCAAGTTCACTCACTTCTGATTCTCTATTAGGGAAAACATGGAGACATTGCATCAGCATCTTAATAACAGGCATTGCCTCGGGTGGAAAGGAACAGCTCAACGATGTCAACAGCGACACTAAAGCCCTAACAAAGGATCGACAACGAGCTAGAACGGGCATCTGAATGATTGAGTAATTCAACAAAGGCCTCAAGCAGTCACAGACTGCAGTCATTCCCAAGTGCTTGCTCTTCACCAAAAACACACCTACTTGTTGCACAAGCTCGGATTGCACATCAGTTCGACATGAAAGAATCTGCGCATAATTCAATACAGTCATCAATATAGAGTTCAGTGTCATATAATACTAAGTTCGTTTATTCATTCACCCTTGCCTTAATGAACGGATGATTCGCGGAGGAAAATAACCGCGCCGAGGAGGAACCGTTTCGGAACCCTAATTGGACAAGAAACCCTATAGCTTTCACGAAAACATTTATGAAGCGTGGATCGGAGGCCTCGAGGGCGGACTGGAGCTCCAGCAGTCCGCGAGAAATGTCCAGTTTGAAGTCCCTGACGAGGCGGCATAGTTCAACGACGGAATGCTCCACCACGGCGGCGGAGGAGGAGTGGAGGCAGTAATTGACGGCGTCTCTGCCAGGGTCGGAGTCCAGGCCGAGATGCGGCGGAGCGGTTCGGAGCTTCTCGAAGATTGAGATCACGGCGTACTTCTGTAGCGAAGGTTGTGGGACCCCCGTCTTCTCCAGCAACGTGGCGTAAGAGTCCATTTGGCGCCGGAATAATTCGAATTTTCAGGCGCGCGGGTGAGATTATTGTGTCAATATATGCGCACGTGACACGAGGCAGATGATACGATTTTTGTTCTTTGAATTTAGGAGAAACCGCACTTGTGTCTGTTTCGTTTGAAAACGTTTACCTTTTGATTCTTTACATTTGGTAGATTTTGGACATTTTAATAATTTTTCTTTTTTTTCGTAAGCATTTTCAAAAAGGACATTTTAATAAGTTGTTAGGAAAAAGTTGTGTCAGCAATTTTTAAAATTTTATGCAAAACATACTTTTGAATTTAATATTAAATTATTTTTCATGATATTTCCCAAGAGTCTTGGGAAAGACTGTCTTTCCATAGTATTGGGAAAGACGGTATTTCCATAGGCTTGGGAAAAATTAAATATTAATGCAGGTGACTCCAAAAATTAAATTATGCCATTTTTGCATTAAATATTAATGCATCTTACTCCAAAAAATAAATTATGTCATTTTTACTAGGACGTAAGATCACACGACGAAGGAAAGGGTACAACATAACACAATCACAAGGAATGTGGAAGATTCATTTGGATATGTGATCACACACGATGAAGGACAGGGTACAACATCACATAATCACAAGGAATGTGGGAAGAATCCTTTGGAAGTCGAACCTAACTAGAGGCGGAACTCACAAAAACAGTCGGATAAAGCAGTACCTCTACCCATAACAAAATCATCCCCGTGAGTCTTCCACAAGGCGTTCTTAAATGTTTCTCCTTGTCCTTGAGAAGTGAGTACTGCAAAAGCACGCCTACTCAAGACCAGCGTTTTGTGGAGCTGCTTGAAAGCCCGCA
>JAULKM010000012.1:882548-894236 GCA_032355605.1 Rubia tinctorum | reverse complement strand
ATAACCGTGTTTGCAAATTAGCAGTTCCCTTTCTTTCTTTTTTCCCCTTTTACAATAGAAGAAAGAAGGAAGATGATGATTATAATAATAATATAACAGGAGATGATAGGTCCCATTTTAAACGCGGTTGTGGAAGTTTTTGCTCTATAATCCCAGTTTATCCCTCTCCTTCCCTTTTCGTAATTTCCCAACGACCACAATTTACACCATCATCGGGTGTGGGAATGCGTCGAAACGTGCAAAGCCGTTGGATTAGTTGCAGGGAATTATAATCGTAATCTGACGGTGGAAAACCAGCTTCTTTAGATCCCCTGTACGATTCCGTGGCGGCTGTGGGCATGATTCTGTTCACAGTAGGACGACCACTGAACTTGTTTTTTGTTTTTTTTTTTGCTTGAGACTAGCCGTGTTTTATTTTAAAGGCGAAGTTTCATGTTAGACCAACCCCGTTTTAATGTTTGTAGCGTCAAATTATAATTATTTATACATTGCAACACATTTTAAATATATATATTTTTTAAATTATAAAGACCTCGTTGCAATGACCACATTAGTCACATCGGTTATAAAATAACCCCGTCTAACGGTTAGTCGGTCTAAAACAAGACTTTGTGTTTTTTAGTTTTTAATTCAATCAAGAGAAAAGTGCTAAAATAACCTTACTTTTTGGGCAAAAGTACCAATATAACCCTACAATCTCAGAAAGTGTCAATCTAACCTTTGACTCCGCTGACTTTTTAGTCAACGTACTGATAGCTGGATTTTTATGGAAAGTACGATTTTTCCTTATTTTTTATTTAAAAAAGATTTTTTTTTAAAAAATGTGAAAAGACTGAACTACCCTTTTCATTATTACCGTTTTCTTCTTCCTCCTAACTCATTTATTCTTCGTCCCTCCGTCCCCGATTTCACCACCCTTTTTTGTCCCTGGTTTCACCCCATCTAGGTCACACTCCCTAATTTCGGTAGAGAGGCCGAGCAGGTGGCGGGGCGGCGTGGGGCTAGGGTTTGCGATGGGGCTGAGTCGTGATGCGGTGCAGAGCGGAGCGATGATGGGGGTTGAGTCGCAGTGCGGGACTAGGATTTCCAGTGCTGGTAAGGAGCAGAGCTGCTGTGGGGCTGAGTTATGGTGCGGTACGGAGTCGCGGTGCGGGGCAAGTGGCTCAGCGGCGATGGGGCAGAACGACGGTGTCGAGGAGAGCAGCGTGGGTCTTGGTTTTCCAACGGTCAGGCTGAGCGGCGTAGGGTTAGGTTTTAGCATATGCGGCTAGTCCTGTGGGCCGGATTGGGATGCAACAAAGTGGGTTCTTCAGTTTGTGAAGGGAACTTCAAATGCTGGCTTACACTACAAACATGTGAATAAAAGTGAGGCTAAATTGAGAGGATATGTTGATGCGGACTTCGTGGGTTACTTTAACAAGAGGTGATCATTGACCGGGTATGTTTTCACCTTATTTGGTTGTGCGGTGAGTTGGAAGGTGCAATTACAACCGATAGTTACACTTTCTACGACGGAGGCCGAGTACATTGCTGCTCACGGAAGGTGTGAAGGAATATCATAGGTTAAAGGAGTTGATCGGTGAGCTCGAGATCGCACAAATTTAGGAGGAGGTGTTTTGTGATAATCAAAGCGTGATACACTTGACCAAGAACCAAATTTACCATGAGAGGATGAAGCTCATCGACATAAAGCTACACTTCATTCGAGATGTAGTTGCTGAGAGGTCCGTTGTTGAAAAAGTGCACACGGACGAGAATCCGGCGAATATGGCTACAAAGGAGGACACGGGGACCAAGTTTTGGCATTGTTGCGACTTGATCAACGTCACAAAATTGTGCAACTAGAAGAGGATGTGGAGAATGGTTCAACGGAAGTTCCGTAGTTGGTTGTTGTTCGATCCTGATTCTTCATCAAGTCAAGGTGGAAATTTGTGGGTTTAATACATTATGTGATATGGGCTGTGAGGCCACCATTTCTTGTGTGGTTTGTAAACAAAATGGGACACGGACAGCCTTGTTAGGTAGGGATTGCCTTAGAATAAAAGACAATAGGTTTT
The DNA here is from genome assembly GCA_032355605.1 of Rubia tinctorum. Taxonomy (NCBI): domain Eukaryota; kingdom Viridiplantae; phylum Streptophyta; class Magnoliopsida; order Gentianales; family Rubiaceae; genus Rubia; species Rubia tinctorum. The sequence goes on along the minus strand of JAULKM010000012.1, from coordinate 892,179 downwards.
CAGTAAAGAAAATTAGAGGGGAACACGGGCAGAGGAGCAAAAGAGGGGAAAATTGAACAACTCTTTGAACAAACACTGCGAGGGAAAAACGTGAGAGAAAGGAGGAATTTTTGGTGGATTGTAATCCTTGTAATGTCGTTTGTTGATATAGTGTAACCATTCTTGAAGGACGCAACGTAGGTGGAAACACAGAACCTGAGTAATATTTCTTTGTTCTTTTACTCTTTGATTTTCTTTACTCATGTTAGTACATTGATCGTTGATTGCTTCCGCGCATTATATATTCTTGTTTGTCGTAATGGAAAAGATTTCAATCTCCTTATTATATATGCATATTTATGACTGGAACTCTCACTCCTAACATTTTCAGACAGAACTTAAAATGCTGCTATATTCTCCTCAAACTAATAGCATAACACAAACTCTATGTGGACCATTATTGGGAACAGAAGGAGCATCTATCTACACTAGAACTTCATCTGGCAGCTTTCTACAAGAAATCAACTTGAAGTGAATGAACTTCAAAAATCCTCATCTATAATCCTTTGCAGACACAATGTACTTGTACACTTCACAGTTCCACCCATTAGCCACATTTCTGTCTTTTCTGAGCACGAGTTTCTTCATCCGGAGCCATAATTCGCTTCCCTTTAGACATGGACTTCAAGAACATCACCGCCCTTTTCCACCTCCCCTTTGCCAATTCAGAACAATGTGGATTCATCCTAAGGTTGCGCCCGTTGCATTCCTCCCAAATCGCTTCCAAACCAGCTAGATCTTCTTTGTAAAGCCTATCAGGTGAACCACCCATCAAGCGCAATATTTCGCGCCACCCGAGTTTAGCAAACTGAGAAAAAGAATGATCAGCATCCTCATTCGCTGAACGAGAAGGGAAATCATTATCTGAAGTGGATGGCTCAGTGTCATAAGGCTGAATATCTTTCCGCTGAGCAAATGCAGACTTGACCATCCTCTGGGCATCAGCCTATGCACATTGAAGCAGAATGTCCGACTTAGAAAGGCCAGCAACAAAAGAACACAAGGAAGCAAAGAAAGGACATGCAAAATCAACCTTTTCATCTTCGTTGAGATCATTGGCAGGAATAAGACGCTGGTCCTCATGGAGTACTAGCCCTTGCACACGTCCCACAACATCGAAAACCACAGCAGTATATCCTTCACAGCCGGTACAGTGGTAAATATATCGGTCTGCAGGGATCTTACATTTCTGAGCATGGTTCAGTATAGCCTTAAACTTCCTAGGACTAATATTCAGGCCCTGGATTCATTCAGTAAGATGGCATGACTTAAGATAAATCGAAGAGTTGAAGGAAAGATAAGAACTATGTATAAGTTGAATTAACAATCAGCCAACTACTTTTGATATCATTAACCACGAAAACAAAGCAACTGCAAAGATTTATCATTTGCCTTAATATGCTACCTGTTGAAGACTTTGAGGATCTATATTGACAGATACCAGAAGTTCCTCGACTGTCTCTATTTTCGCGTCACGAAGACGCTTATGCAGCTCCCCTTCTCTGTGAATATTTTTTAACCGCCATACATTGTCAGAAAGCGAAGGAATGTCGCTATTTTTATAACCTGAAACACAAAAGGACAAAGCTAATTAGCATGATGGTGCAAAATAACACATGCACATCAATTCAGTTGACGCGGAGTTCTGAAACTGCTCACACGTGGCACGGATGTCACAGACAACGAATGATTCTGTTTCAGCAACTTCCACAGTTGACTCCTGATTGTTTCCAAGGATTCTGGCAACCAGCTTGACCTTACATTGTTTTGTCCATTTCGATTTACTTTTGAATTTAATGTTGTCCAAAACAGCTACACCCTCTTTAAGGTTGAAGTAGTTTTTGGAAAGAAGAGGCATTGTTTGTGTCTTTTCAGCTTCAGTTTCAGCTATGCTCTCACCATCTGCAAGGACCATTATCTCCACCTTTGACGAAGCTTCGACACCAGAGTTCACAGTTTTTCCGTCAGCATCAACCAGAGCTACTCTAATGCTGTTCCCTCCTATCCCTCTGATATCTTTTCCAGTGTAAACTGGGGAAGAGACTGTATCCGAGAACTTCAGTGCTAGCTTTCGTGGCGCGGAGGCCTGTGCCTTCCTGGAGAAAGTTACCACAACTGTTGGTGGTTATAACCATTTCTAACCTATCAATGAAGATAAAGGCAGTTTCTTACCATTCCGTTCTCGCATTAAGCTTTTCTAGAAGTGAATCTAGTCCTCTATCCATCTGTAAAGTGGTCAATGCAAGCAATAGAATGAGAATCCATGTGGAGCTTTGATCTATGAAATGTCATTTCTACAGATAATCCAAGTAGATATTCCACCATGTGGAGATGCATTACTACACTTGGAATCTACATGGGTCATTTTCGTTTGAAAGAATATATATTTGTAAATATCAATATGCTCCACGTTCTCTTCGACTAAGCTGAACTGAACTCAGTACAATTCAACAAAAATAACAACTGAACCGATCGGAACTAAACTGCACTTAAGTCGAAAAGAACGAGGCTTTGTCTTGAGTTATTGCTGTTATCAGGGAGTTAGAAGTCTTAAGACGATGTAAATATGTCTTCAAAATTCACAGAACCTTTATTGTAATTAAGTACCTTTTATAGTGCACAACTCGTATTCGCACCGATGTAGTAGTAGTCTACATTGTTTGAAGTCATTGAGAAGCATTGCTTTCGTGTTTCCCTCTGTCCAAAAATAAAATCATTTTTTGTAAGGTATCTCTTACCGTGTTTACTCTCTCATTTCAGGTGTGGATTGATTTTGAACCACACTCATGCATATAAGTGAGGTATTAAAATTCAAAAAGTGGAAACAGTATGTTTTCTGGTAGAGAAACAGGACTTTATCTGATATTCAGATTCAGGACATTTCAAGCTTCAAAAATATAGGTCGGTGATTCGGTGCAATTTCAGGGCTGCTTTGATAACAGATAATGCATAAAACCCTCGATAATAAAAGCTAGTTTATTTAGGGATATAAATGGAGAAGATTAGGGTTACCTTTTTTTTGTTTAAGATCAGGGTTACAAGGGTGCTAAATGTTAACCCAAATCCTATGTCTAATCTTTTCTTTGATCAAGGATTCGACAGGTGCTACAGCTTTGTGGGCTCCCAAAAAAATATTTGGGATGTATACAAATATAGCCATATGTCGTACACTTTAGTAAGTGCACATATAATCATGAGGTAATTCAAAATACAAAAACAAACCTAACTATTTAATGAAAGTACAAATATAACCTACTGGTGAGGAATTCGGCGTTGACCTTGGGTTTTCGTGAGTTGACCTTACCTGAAATAACAAAAAAAGCCCTTGGACCAATTGTTGAATGTTAATGGATAATTTTGCCCTTAAATTCGTGGGCCACCAAATTTCCCTGATTTACTCCACCGCTATGCCTCCTTCCTCCACCGTGCTATCACCATTCTTTATCTACTTCCTCCTACCATCTCTGTGGTGCCATCTCTGTCCGCGCATCTCCGTCCAATTCCACCACTCCTCCTTCGCCCAACCCCGCCCACCACCACCATCTCTCCCTGAAAACCTAGCCCCACCAGACCCACCTCCTAAGACGCCTGCCCCGCAACAACCACCACCCCTAAAACCTTGTCTCGTCGGACCCTAAAACCTAACCTCGCCACCCCTAAGATCCCACCCGCCACCTAAACCCACCGCCCCCTGAAAACTTAGCTTCATCGGACCTGCCTCCTCCACCGCCTGTCCTGCCACAACTACCACCCCTAAAACCTAGCTCCTCCTCGCCCGATCTGAAAAACCACAACCATCGGAGATGGGTGATTGAAAGAAGATCTGGTTAAGGTTCGGTGAAGAGTGATTGAGTTTGGGTGATGCGTCGCCACCGGAGCCGATTTGCAGAGTCTCTTTTCTGGGGTGATAAGGGTAGCGGCGGGGTGGAAATGGAGAAAGAGTGTGGTTAGGTTAGGATTTAGGAGGAGAATGAGTATAAGGGGGTATAATAGTAAAATCATCTTTTTTGTTTTTTCTATTTTAGAGGGGTAAAATAGTCTTTTCACCAACTATTTAGGGTTATATTTTACACTTTTCAACTATCAAAAGATTATATTTGCAGTTATATGAATTATGTACGGTTATATATGCATTTTCCTTTTAAAAATTTAGAATATATTTTAAGGTAAAATTTTTTAAAAAACCAAAATGTTTTCTTATGATTATGAAATGTTTCTCAATTGATTCTCATATATTATTAGTGTCAATCAATAAGAAGCTGAGAATATATTTTACACTTTTCAACTATCAAAAGATTATATTTGCAATTATATGAATTATGTACGGTTATATATGCATTTTCCTTTTAAAAATTGAGAATATATTTTAAGGTAACATTTTTTAAAAAAATCAAAATGTTTTCTTATGATTATAAAATGTTTCTCAATTGATTCTCATATATTATTAGTGTCAATCAATATGATTATGAAATGTTTCTCAATTGATTCATAATTATATGAATTATGAAATGTTTCTCAATTGATTCTCATATATTATTAGTGTCAATCAATGTTTATCATCATCGGAAAGTAAGGAACTGAGAGTTAATAAAATTTTGATATTTAAAATACATGTGTAAAATAAACAATCAAATAAAATAAGATGTGATGGATGATATTTGTACTCAAATATCAATTGAAATAATTTGAATTTGCTCAGATGGCAAGATGTCTGTCAAGATACAACCATCCCATTTTGTTTGAGCCGTGTGGCAGTCTTTTTTCCCTAATTATGATTTAATAAAATAGATGAACACCTTGATTAAAAAAAACTTTAGTTTCTAGTAAACTACTCCTTCCGTCCCATTACTTTTGACTCATTTACTTTTTCACGGTTTCCAATGATCATCTTTGACCATCAATATCTCTAACTTCGTATACCAATTCAGCATAAAAAATTGATGTTTAGAAAATACTAGATAATAAGATGAATCTAACAATATCTCATATGATATTTTTATCATATATATATAAACTTATATTAATGGTCAAAATTTACTAAATTTGACTTTGAAAAAATTAAGGAGTTAATAGTTGTGGGACGGAGGAGTATTTTGGTGTGGAGCATGAAGTGGGAGACTTGAGCCACTACTACATTTTTTTAATCAAACCGTCATAGACGGGGTTTGGAGTGTGTCATTCTCTTTTCATTAAGATCATATGTGCCAAAAATTGGCTTACATTGCTCGAAAGCTTACATCGAGTTGTCCGTAGGCTGAAATTTGTTGCCCGAAAGCTTACATTGGTTGCCCCAAAAGGGTAATCATAAAGGCGCTATAAATTAAATGACAAGTTTGTAACCTTTATGTATAAAACACATAGTACTAGAAAGGGGTACATCCTAAGATAAATGGTCAAATACTGCGTATATACATCCAAGTATTTCGGCTCAATTAGTGATCCAATAACAAATATAACAGCTTAAGTGATTCAACAAGTTTATTAAAAAAAACAGTGAATTTTTTTTAATTTATGTTGTGCTTAATTAATGTTTAGGAAAAGCAGGCGCATATTTATCAGGGAACTACTTATGGGGGTAGAGACCCCTTTTATACATCTACTATGGGAGTATGGCCTTATGTACAAAAGGTTAATAAATGATATAATCATGTGGATCAAGCTACTATGAAGTAGTCTTTAATTGTTTTCCTCTTCAAGGAGGAAGGTGGATTCAGAACAGATGAGGGGCTTGTAACTGCAGCTTCTGGAGTTCTTTCCAAATTTTTCCTTACTTCAGAATTAGATAAGCATCTATTTCTTTCAGACTCTGGCGTGGCACTGAATTTGCAAGGAATCATTGATTTGGGAGAATGAACTGCTTCGGAACCAATATCAGCATTAGCCATTTCTTCAGCATCTGCAAACAGCCTTTTTATTTTCACTGTTGGATATGCCATCACTCTCCTTCTGATGGAAGAAGGAGATCTCGAATTTGAATAGCAACTTCCTTCGATGTTCCAAAAGCGAACCTAGATTTGACACGGGATAGATTATTAGAGCAACGTGTTAAGGAAAAACTACCATCACAGTTATTTCTTATGTGCCAAACTTACAGTCAAATCATCCGAAGAAGTTGCTATCTTCCCCATCTCCGAAGGGCACCTAAAAAAAACATACCATTTTCACATTGCTTTAAATATTATAGTAATGTGTCTGTTATATCTTGTCAATTGAGACATCATATTGGAAATTGCTAAGGTTCAATTTGAATCATATGAGCTTAATTGTTGCACGTACCAGTCTACTGCAGTGACTTCTCCATCGTGGCTTTTTAATACAAGAGGATCGGCTTGAGGCTTGTTTACCTGCATCAGATTGTTACTTCGGTTGTTTTGTAAGAGAATAGGATAAATTTTCATTCCAGGACACCATTCTGACCTGCCATATGTATGCATTTCCATCACTGGAGCCAGACAGCAAATGTGCAGCATCAGGACTGATTGCTGACTGAAAGAGTACATTCATCGAGTTAAGACATTCTGGACAGTTGTTTGTGGATTCGATCATAAATATTTGACAATTCCAAATACGCATACCTTCACAAAAAACGAGTCAATTCGACATCCTGAAAATGTTTTTACGGGACCATTCTCAAGCTGAAGTATGTTATACAGGTACACCCTGGAATAGATGTGTGTTAGACTCAAACTGACTGGAAAGCGAAAATGATGAGGACCAACTAACTTCAGAATATTGTTCAGTGCCACATGATTTACACGCAAGCATTTGTGAAAGAATGTGTTTATACCTGCTATCCATGCATGATGCTGAAATGAAGATTCCATTTTTATCTTGCGATAAGCTAGATATACCGTGTAATCTCTTATCCTGAACAAGAGAAACCTCAAGTGAGCTTCAGAATGTGTAACTCTATCTTTGAAGCTGCCTGCTACGACTAACCTTCTCTGTGGAAGTATCCGCGTTTGGGCTATCTTGCATAACTGGCTTCTTAAGGTTTCTTGTATCCCAAAACTTCAAAACACTTCATATGATTGACACACGTGTTAAGTTCATTATCCAATAAATGAATTCAAAATAACTCTCCATGAGAATTGGGACTTGGAAGTAACAAAGTTCAGCTACCTGTCAACTGCTCCAGCTGTAGCTATGGTCACCTCATCTCTCAAATACAGGACAGATGTAATGCTTTTTGAAGCAGCCTTCACAAAAGAAAATTCTTAAAAACTGAATATGACCAAGAAAATAGCTAATTGTTCAAAGCAAGAGAGTTCTGGATAGAAATTAACCTTTTCACGCCTAACCCGCTTCCCAAAATGAGATTTGTGTGCATCTTGGACAGTGGCATACGGCCTAAGAAACAAACAAACAGTGGAATCTAAATTAGAATTTAAAGTCAGTCCATTTGTCCAATGACTTATTACTTTCGAAATGTAAGAGAGTAATTCCTAAATCAATATGGATATTTCTTAAATTATAAAAGATTCATCGTGAACTGGTTATTAACCATGACACAGCTTTTCCAGATAATTAACCTAAAAGCAATCATAAGCAGCTCAATTAGTGTAGAGTTTTGATCTTACGAGATACAGATTGCACGGCTACTGTTGCTAGAGCCCCTTAAATCCCACAAAGCAAAGGATCCATCCCTTGAACCAGACACAAGAACATCTACGTGACAGCATCACCAAACAATTAGAAACAGGGTGACCTTGTCCTGATATAAGTAACAGTTATAACATCATTGTTGAAGAATCTACCCTGATTAGTAGGATGAGAGCAGATGGCCTTCACACTTCCTGAATGTCCTGTTAATAATGCAACACACTTTTGTTCTTGTGCATCCCATAACTTTATCTGTCAAAACCACAATTTTCCGGCCTAATCAGCGACCAAGTAAACAAACCTCAAGAGTCAGGACCATTAAGCGGATATTTAGCAAAACATACAGGCTGAATGATCAACCTGTTTGAATAGATGCACTTACACTTTGATCACCTGAAGCAGTCAATATTCTCGTGTCGTCCTGAAAAAATACAGAACAGAAGCCATCTTTACTGTCACTGTGTGATTACTGATTACTACGAATATATCAGAGAAAAGACACACCCTGTAACAAATTTCCCCTGCCAGCTTCTACATCATACTTAACTAAATCTCATTCTGCTTACCTTTCTGCAACTGATAGTCTGATGTTAAACTAGACAGCTACCAGCTCTAATTCATTACTAGTAAAGTAATAATTCCAACCAATCATACTTTCAAATCTAAGAGTTAAATACATGATCCTTGTAGTTTCTGAAAATAATATAAAATGTACCTTGATCCAGCAAATATCAAAAATGGCATTATCATGTGCTATCCACTCCTGTACTCTAGAATTTTCTGCAGTTAAAATACCAGTCAACAATCAATCAATCAACTAATCATACACATACGCGCCATTTCCATGATCATGATTCATGAGTTATCATAAAGCAGGTTAATGTAAGCGAATGGAATTCAGCATACCCATATTTTGTTGGTGAGTGGATGAAGATGGGAAGTTGAAGCGAGTATTGTATAAGCTCACATACCAGCCTCATCAGTTACCGCCAGAATGTGAGAACTCATCTGTGTCTGAAATCGATTTGTATAAAATACAATCAGACCCCAAAAAAACTAAGTAATTATCAAATGTGTAAAACGAGATTTCTCAATACCTTGCAGAAAGAGAGAGCCATGGGAGGTGACGTGTCGCCGTCATGTTCGACCGCCACCGCACCGAGCAGGTTTGGCCTGGGCAAATCATCCACTACAAATGGCCGTTTCTTCACTGAAATTCACACAAGAGTTAGAACCATAAAAATCAAATGTAGGTAATGTTGAATGTGTGGATTCGTTTCGTACCTCTGAATCCGTTGAGCTCTCTTGATCTGATGTCTCCGAAAAACGACTGGCCACTGGATATCTCCATATTACCGCCGCAGAGGATAATCTGGGAATTTTGATGTTTTGGAGGGTTTGGAGTTTGGGTGTGTGTGTGTGTGTGGACTTTTTCGCGGTGAGATAATGGAAGAGAGGAGCTGGACTTGGCGGCAGTGTAATTGTTGGTTCAGGCGGGAAAGTAAAAGTTTTTTGCATTTTCAATCGAGCGAAAATGGCGGTGAATTGTTGTATACGGTAGGTATCTGGGCTGGGCTTGTAGGAACCTTTTGTATGTACTCGTAATTAATTCAAATAATCATTGGGACTCATTAAAATGGGATGGAAAATTCCCATTATTTTCTAGTTTAGCATTATGATTAAGTGAGTTTTATAGCATTGGGTTGCTAGGAGAAATGGGATTGGAATCTCAATCTTCCCGTATACCCAGGCTTGTAGGTTTCATTATTTTCAGCATCGGTTTTAACTCTTCTTTTAATCCACTAAGAAAGCTGGAAATAAAGTAAGATCAAATGAGCGAAGTGTTGTGCGGAATACCGAGAAAGAACAAGCGAAGAAAATAAAAGTAAAAGATAAAACACCAGAGAGTTTATGTGGTTCACCAATTTGGCTACATCCACGGCCGACCAAGATCAGATTCCACTAGAGAGAAAAGACCAGATTACAGATT
>JAULKM010000012.1:857684-871779 GCA_032355605.1 Rubia tinctorum | reverse complement strand
CCATAATTATCTCCATAATATTCCTATTCCTAATCTACTTCTGAAGCATATCCAAATCCCATAAATAAAGGGATTTTTCTTATCTCGTATATCCCATAATTCTCCTTCAATTTCAATACCATAAATGTAGTAATTTACCATAATTCCATTATGCTTCTAATTCTGAACCAATATTGTGTTAACCATAATTAAAGATCAAGAAAACCGATTGCAATTCTGATTGCCGCAAATCTGCTTCTTCATTTGATTTGCTGACTGTGTTCCAACATGGTAAGTTTCTTATTCTTTACCATAAGTTCACAAATTGACAATCAATTAAAATCATCAGCCTCACGTGTCTTCACCAACTATCCATAATTAAATTCACCACACGTGACTTTACAATTGTATTCCAATGTAACAGTATAATCACGTTTGGATGATTGTGGTAAAGGTTTCATGAATACCGACGTGACTCACGTTACGTACGCTTTCCACAAAGAGTAATTTGACACCATTACAGTCTTGGGTTACACAAATTTCCTTCGAAGATAAAACAATCGGGAAACCCTCTTGTTCTATGCTTGAATCGGGAGAATACTTTTGAATAATTTGAGAATTTCACTTGTGTTTTCTACGTTCCATATGTCTTTGTCATGCATGCGTATGCATGTATATATAGGAAACAAAGTTCATGAAACGATGCAACGGTTCATCATTCTACGACAAACCATGTAGTTATCAGAAATATAATTGTAACGATGTATCTTTTCACATCCTAACAATAAACTCATTTACTGGCAAGAGAAGCTAGGCATGCTGCCAACACCGCATCCCGTATCCATCCTCATCCTTTCGGTTAAGGAATTAGACACTACACACCACCACCTTCAGAATTGTAAATAACTCTGAAATGATACATCTTTCCACACTATAAGACAAGGCAGTTTAGTCATTAGGGTTATAACCAACACAATTTTAATAATTATCCCAAAACTGTAAACTCGTCATTTGTTTATGCAAGTGTGCACACCGCACCAACAAACTTATTTTAACGTCTCGAACTTACAACTATTTGAATCAAATCATACTTAAATTTTATACTATGATCATCTCTACTGCAAACACATCAAAGATTTTCAAAAGCAAATTATAAGCATATTCCTAATTATGAAAGTTAACTGGAAATCAGTTCCAAAAACACATGAAATTTCTATAGCTAAGGTGAGTTCGTACTTCATATGATGAATAACAGTAACCGGGTGAAATTAATACATGCATTACACGATTTAATCCTCTCTCTTCTTCTTCTTCTTCCTGAGGATCCTCATTTCCTTATTCTAAACACACGTACGCTTGGATTTTGAAAACCAAGAATCAACAAATTCATCTCAAACATCCACAATCTCAATACCTCTACTTGATGCCCAATCCCTCACAGCACCAGGAACCTTGTTATCTTCAACCTGCAACGACCTCAAACTCGAACAATTCTTAACGAAGAACTCAACGGCATTTGAACCGATCAGACAACAATGCATAACATCAACAACCTCCAAACAAGGGCAGTTCTTCGCCATCACGATCACGACCCAACTAGTCAAGTTACTACACCCCCTCAACCTCAGCTCCCTCAAACGATCACAAGAAACCAGCATTGATGTAACCTCTATATCCACCAGCATTTCATTGTAGGACAAATCCAGCTTCCTCAACCTCTTCAAACTCTGTCCTAACAGCGTCAGCATCCCCGATCTTCTCTCGATTACATCACAGTTCACCAGAGCAAGTTCTTCGATGCGCTCATTGATCGGGCCTCGCGCAATCGCCTGGAGCCCTTCAGGTGTGGAGAGGTAGCCACCCTGCAACCTCAAAACCGACAAACACCTGAATTTTTCCGAAATAGCTATCAAGTGATGGTTGTCGAGATCCAAAGGAAGCCGCAGATCAAGAGTCTGAATATTACCACATCTGCCATTACGAATGAAATGAAGCAAGCCCTCTTTATCCCCACCATCATAGACTAATAAATGATTCAGAGAAACGGAATGCTCTCCCAATTTTAGCAGAATCCCTTCGATTATGCTCCTGCATCTCTTCAATTCTACACGCTGGAGAGAATTTAAGGATTTGAGAAAGGCTGAAAAGCAAGAATTGTCACCGACCCCTTCGCAGCCTTGCAGCTCCAGTTTCTTGATTTTCTTGCAATTTCTCCAGAGGTAATTCAGCCCGTAATCAGCCGCCTGAACCCCCGATAAACAGAGGCTCTCCAAGTTCAGCTCAGCGTTCGGGGTTTCATCGGCAGCGGTCAACTCGGCGCTCCTACTTCCGGCGACACATAGCGAGAGGTGTTCCAGCAGGCGGAGCGGCGGGAGCCACCGGAAACAGAGGGGCCGGGAGACGGAGATGGATAGGGAAGAAAGCCGAGGGCAAGAAGTAGAGAAAGAAAGAAGGGAAGAAACGGTTACCGGGTCGGCGGAGAGACAGAGGCGGTGGAGGTTCCGGCAGGAGTTAGCGGCGGCGAGGAGGAGGTGATCAGCGGAGACGGCGGCGAAGGTGCTGATAGACAGGGAGGAGAGATAAGGGTGGTGGGAGAGGTAGAGGGAGAGAGATGGGATAATCGGGGCGTCGAGAAAGCTGAGGGAAAGGGTAGAAGTGGTGGCGCGGACTAGGCGGAGCCACCGCTTGCAGACGAGGGAGGCGGCGGCGGCGGACGGCGGTGGCAGGCGTTGAAAAATCTCCTGCAAGAGTTCATCACAGAGGACGGCATCCATCGTCATCGCAGTAACTATGGGAGACAATTGAGTGGTTGACTTTGTTTACAAGAATTGGTGGGGTGAAATGGATACTCTGCTATTACCTATATACTGAAATGTCTGTCTTAAAATGACGCACCAACCACTACTCTTATGCTACATGCGTTTTGTGGTGGTTGTGTTCTTTTGTTTTCGTATACGAATTTGACCGCATAGAGTAAATGGTAAATGTTTAGGTCAGTGATTCATGAATTTGACGGATATACATATACATACGAATATGATTATTTACTTGGCATGAATGGTAATTGTTTAGGTCCATAAATAGTGAGTATACATATGAATGCAAGTGTATAGCACAAATGATCGTCATGTAGGTGAATGAATCTTGTGTATACACATGAACGTGACTATAAAACGCAAATGGTAATTATTTAAGTTAATGGATTGTAATAATTAGATAATTTGATCCTTGTCGATTAACGAAGTTAGTGTTTCATGTCAATCTATCATTCTATTTGTACATGTAATCTAGCATCCGATTTAATTATTACATGTATGAAAAAATTATATTACAAGGCATAAACCCGGTTACTCCCCCGTCACATCTCTATTTGAACTTCTGTTTTTTTTTACACTATTGTTTATCAAAGTTTGACCGCATATTTGAATAAATTTTTTAACAACAATATTATCGTATATGATATTATGCAATTCGTTGTAGCAAAAAAATTAAATACCAACTTTTTATTTGTCATTATTATACGCAGGCAGTGGCGGAGCCACATGTGTACAAGGTAGGGCAATTGCCCTACCTTTTTTATAAAAAATATATTTTTAATTTTATAGTTAATTAATATATTATTTTTATTAGTTTATTTTTAATTTTAGACCCACTTTATTTCTAAAACATTTTAAAAAATCAAAATTTTAACACTGTTTTCAAAGACAGAATCATCAAATTAAATTATGACCCACCAATTTTTTTTTCTAGCTCCGCCCCTGTACGTAGGTTAAATATTAACGATCAAACATGTTTTTTGAATAACGTGAAAATGATTATAGTGCAAATCTAGCCGAGACAGAGGGAGTAGATTAAAAAAAGTGATTTTCAAATGAAATGACACTTAATATTTTTTAAAATAATATAAATGGCAGTATATTTAAGTAGTGATACGGTCAGAAGTTGCTACCAGAATATGTGTTGGAGGAAATTGAAGATGTATAGGTTTTGTTTGATCTCACCGTTTCACGCCATTATCGTTTTGTTAACTGTTTCATCCGCCCCAACTCCCAAGCAACCAAAATTGCATTGCGTTACTCAACAGTTTTTAGTCTTTATTAATCCTTCAAATGCGCAAACGCTAAGTTAACAGTTTGTACTCTTTTTTTAAGGAAAAAAACAGCAAGCTGATAGGGGGTTTTATTTAAGGTTTCCCAAAATTAAAAAAACAATGTGACAGTTGTGATTACAAATAGAGGAATCAAGTTAATCCCAATCTTCCTATCAAACATCATAAACTCGGAGCAAAAGTTGCCTTTGATGATGATTTAAAAACAGGTTTAAATGGTGTTTCCATTAAAGATATCTCCACCCACTGTGTTAATAACTTTAAAACGGCCGGACCATTTAAAAGTCCGTTTGGAACCTTGAATTGAAGCCGATCAAATGCTTCGATGTTTCTATGTACAATATGAGAAAATGAGATATAGTTTCGCTGTGATGGATCTTCAATCTTTGTAAGCTCGTAGTAGTTTTCAATGATTTCCTGATGTATTGCAGTTGCAAAAAATATATATTGAATTAGTATCATCCAATTCTATAGTTAATGCGAATAGAATGAGTGCCACACTTATCTAAGTATAGCAAACCTTTTATCTTTTGATCTAGGTCATTAAAACTTAGAATGGATCCAGAAGAATGTTGATTTAAAGCCACTTTGGAGAGATGGTCAGCAACCATATTTCCTTGTCTTAAAGTGTGAGGAAATTTGATATGCCTACTCTCAGAGTGCAACTCAGAGACTAGATGAAATCACCTCCAAGGGGTTGTAAGTGGAAATTGAATACAATTTGGGGCATTCTTACCGTCTGATTCTATGGTGAATGATATCAAGTTCAATTTTGTTGCTAGCTTAATACCATATCTTATGGCTTGGATTTCTGACTCTAGGCTGGATTGAGTGATGAGTGTCTTAACATAGGCTTGAATGAATAAGCCATTTTCATTCCTAATTATCACCCCTATTTCATCTTTCCCTGTTGACTTAGGCCAAGAAGTATCCACATTAACTTTTTGATTAGTTACGGGGTTTTGCCATTTAACTAATTTGATTTTAGGCTTTGGTGGAGGCCTAGGTATGGGAATCAAGCCAAGGTTAAACCAATGTAGATCATCCATATACTTACTGGAGGTTTTATGGGTGTAGAAAGCTAGGAAAATATATTGTTTGATCGCATGAATCAACACTGAGGGAATTGGATTCAAAGTTTAAAACAAGATGTTGTTCCTTGCTTTCCATAACTGCCAACAAATATGTGAAGGAATTAATCTAATAAGCTCAGTGTGTATTTTACTATGGTCAGAGGTAGTCCAATAGAAAGTTAACCTATCCCAAATGGTATCAAAGTAGGGTATTGCCATATTTAAAATATCACTGAAATGATTCCATAGGGTATTTGCTAAATAACAGTCATTAAAAAAGTGGGAGGTAGTATCCGAATTTCTACAACATGGACCCTTAGAAGCAATGCTAATTTTAGAAAATTATGATATCATCAAAAGGTAATATAGCATTTGCTAATTTCCACATGAATATTGAGATTTTTTTGGAAACTTTTGATGTCAAACCTGATTTAGAGCTTTGAGCGATCTTCTCCTCTTTGCTAAAGTTTCTTATGCAGTTTTAAAGCAGGAGTTTCAATTGAATGCTACAGTCCATATCAATCTATCATCTCTATTAGGATAGATTTTAGCAACCTGCAAGAAACTCATAATGTTAGCAGGGAGAAAGTGAATTGAATAGAGATATTGATGCTTTTGATTAATGAACTCTGCAATAGAAACTGAGGTGTCTATGTCCATATTATGGTCACTACAAAAATCTCGTAAGGGTCAAAATCCAGTCCAGTTGGATGTGAAAGCATTAACTAATACTGAACCATGAATTATCCTAGAATTAGCTTCAACTATCATGTTAATCTCAAGGATTCTTTTCCAATTGGAAGAGTTTCTACGATTTTTAGGGAGAGACCAAATAAATTGTGACCAAGGTGTAGTACCTTGTTGGAGTTTCCACTAAAGTTTCAAAGAGAAAGCCTTTACAATGTATAAGATATTTCTAAGCCCTGAGCCATTTTGTTTTTTTGGAAAACACAAGTTATTCCAACTCATCCATACCTTTTTCTTTCCTAATTTGTTTCTCCTCAAAAGAAAAGTCTCACTTTTCTCTTTAGCATCTTTAAAACATCTTTAAAACACGTTCATTTTATTTCGCCACACTTTCTATTCTTGGATATTTTTAAATTTATTTTGTCACTATTCACTTATAGGAAGGTTTAAGGTTGTTTGAATCATTCATTATACCTTTTCTTTTTCAAATTTATTTTGCTTCACACAATTAATATTTTCTCAATAGTTGTGCCAATAATTGAAGTGTCACTTTTAAATAAACAAAGGGAGTAAAGAAAGGGAGTAGAGAAATGAAATAATATAGAGTTAAGTGCTAAAATGACCCTATGTTTTGGTCGAAAGTGCCAATATAACCCTGTAAAATCAGAAAGTGCAATTATAACCCTATTATTTGCTTGAAAGTGCCAATATAACCTTGGGAACCAGAATCTACCGGAATTGTGAATGGAATACCCCTATTTAAAAAACAAAAATTTGGACTCCATTAACGGGAATTTATTCTTTTCTTCTTTTGGACAGGTTTGGACTCAAGATAACCAGCTGGTGCATCCACTATTTTTTTTGGACCGGAATTTCTTCTTTTCTTCATTTCTTTTCTTCCACCTCAAATCGCATCGCTCCTCCCTCTGTTTCTTCTTTTCTTTGCACTCTGTTCACGGGATGATTCTTTGCACTATGTTTCCGGTGCTTGGCTGAGCGGCGTCGGAAAATGGTGGTGGATGGTGGAGTAAGCACGACTGTGTGGTGGGCGGGGGTAGGACAATAGCGGTGTGGGTGGCTGAGGGAAGGCGGATCTGGGCGGAGCATCGGCGGGTCTTGATTAGACTGGGCGGATGAAGGTGGTTCAGCTGCGGATGGAGGAGGGTGGCGTGGCGGATTGCGGAGGTGGTGGGTTGTGGAGGTGTGAAGCCAGATTAGGCGGAGGGCGGAGTGTGGAGGTGGTGAGGTGGAGGCGGATAGTCTTTCGTCGGACTCAATTTGAATTGCTCCGCCGCCGCCGGCGGTAGTGATGAAAATGTTGAGAAAAATAATTGCCGCCGAGCTTGGTTCATCGTCGCCGACTTGGATCATCGCCGCCGACTGGTTGAGGCTAGGGCGAGTGGTGGCAGGGACGGGGTTGCTTGGGCAGGTGGTAGGCGACGGCGGAGCAGCGGCGTGGCGGCGGGGTGGTGGTGGTGGCGGAGGTGGTGGAGCAGCGGTTAATAGGATGAAGATGAATTTAGGGCAAAATACATAAATGTCTTTACAAATTTAGTTTTAAGATTAGGGTTACTTTAGTCTTGTTTGATTTGGTCAACGCCGGAAAACTTGTCAAAAGGTTATATTGGCACATTTGATGCAAAAGTTAGGGTTACAATATCACTTTCAAATTTTACAGGGTTGTATTAGCACTTTTGTGAAATAATAGGGTCATTTCTGTATTTTGCCCAATAATATACTCGTATTTATTGTCGGTTGCATTTGTAATGTTGAAACTTGTGTATTTTTTGTAATTTTTTTGATATATCATTCATTTTCCATATTGTGTTAATTATGAGTGTTTTTGTTATGAAGTTAAGATCAACTACCGTTAAACTAATCATGAAAAATATCGTTTTAATAATTTTATGGTAAAATATAATATATATATATATATATATATATATTGCAATAAATGTTAAAAGTTTTTATCGTTATAAAAATCTCGTTGCAAAAAATAAAACAAACATCTTATTGTTTGTATTCCTTCAGTTTCACTAACATTGACTCACTTGATCTTGACACTTGAATTTAGCAAGGTAGAATTAGTGGTTGAGAATGCATTGAACAAGTAAAAAGTAAACTGTGTAGATGAAAATAAACTAAAATTTGCTAAAAAGAGAAATGAGCCAATATTAAAAAAACCATCAAAAAATGAAAGTGAGAAGTTAAAAACCGAAGGAAGTATGTATAAATAAGACTACGTGGCTTTTCATCATCATTGAAAAGAAAAACTCTAAATCATAATTGCCAAATAATTGGAAAGCACATACTAATGACGCTCATAATGAGCCTATCTATTTAACAGAACAGATGGAAATTAGAACAGCAAAGCAATACTAAAGGAAATAAAGAAGCTCATTAATTACTCCCTCCATTTCATTTTCAATGACACATCGAAAAAACACAAAATTTAATAAAATAAAAAACAACTGTAAAAAATATGTAATTGATTGAAAATAAAATCTAAATAAAATCCGAAATTTGACATTAATAGATCATGTCGATCAAATAAAAACATTCCTAAACAAAAAGTATACACTGGAAGTGAAATCGAGGAATAATTTATTTTTTGAAGTAAAATAGAGGAATTACATTTAAGTGAGCTAAGAGCATCCACGGTAGTAGTGGAGTTAAATGAGTATTTTTTAAGTGTCAAATCATAAATTTCGATAAAAATTAGGTAAGAATAAACTATCAACAATGGATCTCATTAAATAAACACTTCTTCTTCATTTTAAATTATAATTAATAAAAAATATATAATAAGTGTCGAACATTGATTCATTGGTTTTTCACAAATAAAAAATACAAACTCTTTAATTAAGGAGATTCTTTTTGAGGAGTGGTTATTAAAACTCAACAATTATTATTTTTAAATATGAATTCAGTACTCCTTATTAAGGAAAGTGCATTTATAGAGCCCCACGTACAGTAGATGCTATAACACTCACTGTTAATAGAAAAACTTTCCAGCAGTTTTTACCCTCCGGAGTAATATTACTTATGGAAAAAAACATTATTATTAGTATCATATTATGGTAATCAACAGGAAGTTGAATAATTAAAGGTAGTACTCCCTCTGTTTTTCTATGTTTGACACCATAGTTTTATGTGCTGTTATTTTTGCAAGTGGAAATGTGTGGTGAGAATTGAGTGAGAAGAGTAAAAAGTTTAATGAGTGGTTGGGAATAATGTACTTTTTGTAATAAAAAAAATGTGACAATTTTAGAAAAACATATGAAGATGGTAAATATGCCAAAATTAAGAAAAGAGAGAGTACTTTCTTTTGGAGCTAAATAAAGTTGCGTTAAAGTTACAATCAAGAGCAGTGTTTTTGGCTCGGAAACCGATGTCCCTCTGTTCCCGCCTCAGGTGAGAGACTGCAGTAAAAAGTAAAAACCATCCCAAAACCCTAGCCCTGCTCTCCATCTCTGACCGCATTTCACCGGAAATCGTGTGGTTCCGGCAGCTCTCCGGCGTCTCACCCAGCTCATGACCTCTCTCCCCTGCTCCCCACCCACTTTCTGCTAACAATGTTGCTTCCGCGCGTGAAAGCGCAGGGGCTCTGCCTCCTGCTTGGTCTTCTGGCGCTTTCTGTGATTGATGAAGCGTCGTCGTCTTCGTCGACGTTGAAGTATGGGCCCCACCTAGCTGACGTCAACATACTACTGCCTCCGAGGATGACTTACCCGGTCGAGTACAGGCTTCAGGGGTCTGACGGTTGCTTCGATTGGTTAGTCTATTCTCTGCCTTTTATTTTGTTCATTTTAGTAGATATTTCATATTTGTAGTCATTTTGCTCCTGCTGTTAGTTTAGAGTTGCGAAACGGATGTAAATGTGATTTGTGAAGAAAAACGTGTTTTAGCTTTATATTAGTGATTGATTGTGTTAAATTTCTATATTTTCTAGGTCTTGGGATCATCATGATGTCTTGAGTGTGTTGCCTGAATACAACTCTAGTAGCCGGTGTAGCACGAGTGCTCGTTTGAAATCGATTGCTCCCTATTCTGGTCGGAAGGAAACTGCTGTTTATGCTACTGACCTGAACTCCGGAATGGTGATTCGCTGCAAAGTTTATATTGATATTTTTTCCAGAATCCAGATATTTCATAGCTCTGTCAAACTTGATCTGGATGGGCTTGCTTCTCTACGAGTTCGTGCCTTTGACAGTGAAGGTACTCATGGAATGCCCATCGCATGCTTAATTTTAGTTTATTCGAAGTGATTAATGGGGCTTCTGCCTAAATGATCATCTCTTACTTATATCCATTTTGTATGCCAGTACATTAATCTGTTGTTCTCGAGAAGAGAGTTGTTTATTCTTGGTCTACTTGATAAATTGCAGAAAACGTGTTTTCCTCGCTTCTGGGGTTACAGTTTATATGGCAACTAATGACTGAATCTGAAGGGGTGCCTCATCACCTTGTTCATGTTCCTCTCAAGGATTCTCCTCAGAGTGATTGTGGAGGATTGTGCGGCGACCTGGATATTCAAGCTAAGCTGGAGGATAGTGGTGTCTTTTCAGATTTATTTGTTGTGAAAGGCGTTGAAATCGGGCAGGAGTTTGTTTCTGTTCATCTGTTTGAGCCATCTGTAAAGAACATGCAAGATGAGGTTCTTTTGACTGTAGCAGAAGCCATGTCTCTTGAACCCCCCTCACCTGTGTTTGTTATTGTTGGAGCTGTTGTCAATTATACTCTCAAAGTCATCCGCGGAAATGTTCCTCATGTGGTACCTTTGCCATCTCCATTTCATCTATGGTCCGTTTCAAACTCCTCAGTTGCTCAAGTGGACATGTATGTTGGTGAAACTCGTGCACTAAATCTGGGAATGACAACAGTCAATGTTAGAGACACTAGAGTTTCTGACCACTTGCAAACATCAACCCTACGCGTTGTCTTACCGGATACTTTACTGCTTCACATATTACCTCTTTCCCCTTCTGGTAGCCCCACTGAAAGAGCTCCATCCATTCCTTCTATGGCACGATGGTATGTTGTCACTGGCAGGAAGTATTTTATTGAAGTGAAGGTGTTCTCACAAAGGCCAGGAGCGGAGGAAATTTATATTACTGATAGTGATGACATTTTCATTGCTGATGATCAGATAGGACTATGGAATCTTCTCCCTGCCTCAGAAAATATTGCTCAGAAGAAAAGTATCAGAATTCTAGAAGCAAGAACATATGGTCTTGGGAAACTAATGGCAGCGTTGACTTATACTGGCACGCTTGACAAAACAAGGGAGGTTATTAAAGTTGTCCAAGAAGTTATGGTATGTGATGAAGTGAAGTTCATTGGAGGCCAAGGTAGGGGTTCTCTGAACAAAATTATTCTCCCCTGGGCCCCTGGTGTAAGTCAAGAATTAGAATTAAGGGTAAGTGGAGGTTGTGCAGTGGCGTCCAGTGACTACAAGTGGTTTTCCTCTAATACTGCTATTGTTTCCGTGTCTGCCTCTGGGGTTATACAGGCCAAAAGTCCTGGCAAAGTTACCATAAAAGCAGTGTCTCCGTATGACTTGTTAAATTATGATGAGATAGTTGTTGAAGTTTCCGTGCCTTCCTCAATCTCAATGCTGCAAAATATTCCAGTGGAATTTCCAGTTGGTTCACATATTCAGGCTTTTGTAACATTGAAAGCAGGCGATGGTTCCTTTTTTGAAAGATGTGATGCTTTTTGCTCCTCTATCAAGTGGACCACTGAGAGTGACTCTTTCACGATCATAAATTCGACTGTAATGGCAATTAATTTTGGTGAGCTCCAGAATCCTGAGGTCCAGAAAGTGTCTGTTGTACCTCCTTGTGGGTCCACTTATGTGTATACTCTGAATGCTGGACGCACACTGCTCCATGCAACATTGATCAAAGATTATCAACATCTTGATCATTCCGTGGGTGGATTAATTGCTTTAAAGGCCTCTTTACTGATTTCTGCGTACAACCCTCTCAAGGTGTTTGAGGCTAGTGATGGAAACCAGTTCGGCGGATACTGGTTTGATGTGGCTGAAGCTGAATATCGTAGTGAGTTAAAGAGTTTGGACTCTTTATACCTTGTCCCTGGAACTCGCTTTGATGTAATGCTTCAAGGAGGACCAGAGGCCTGGGATAATGGGGTTGAATTCATTGAAACTGTGGAAACTTTAAATGAAAAGGATACTGACCTTTGTAATGGAGGTATGGTCAACCAAGAGCATGCCGGTTACGGTAGAGTATACAGAATTAAGTGTGAAAGGATGGGAAATTTTAAAGTTGTTTTCAAGCGTGGAAATCTAGTTGGGAATGACCACCCACTGCCAGCAGTTTCTGAAGTGCATTTGCTGCTTATGTGCCACTTTCCAGCTTCCATTGTACTCTTACCTGATGAAGTCGTAAATTCACCTAGAGGTATAAGATCTGCAGTTCAGGCTGACCGCATCGATGGAAGAATCCGTGCAACTCCTATTACTGTCGCAAATGGGCGCACAATTAGATTATCAGCTGTTGGCATAAGTGACAATGGAAAAGCTTTTGGGAACTCATCCTCTTTGCAACTAAATTGGAATCTCAATGACTGTGATGGGTTGGCTGATTGGAACTACGAACATACTTCAGCTGTAACCAAATCCAGTTGGGAAAGCTTTTTGAGCTTGCAAAACTCATCAGGACTGTGTACTGTCCGTGCTACTGTCATTGGGTTTGTTGATTCTGCAAGCCATCTTAGTGCTATTATACCTTTTGACAGCTCACTGAATTCCCTCACCGATGCAGCACGCATGTCCATTGTTGCTTCTCTGAGAGTCAATCCAGAGTTCAGTTTGTTGTTCTTTAGTAATGATTCCAGGTTGAATCTCTCAATCACGGGTGGGAGCTGCTTTATGGAGACTGCGATTAATGATAGTCGTATTCTAGAAGTTATGCAACCGCCACTGGATCTGCAATGTGTGCAACTCATGCTGGCACCAAAAAGATTAGGTGCTGCACTTGTGACGGTCTCTGATATTGGGATTTCTCCTGCTGTTGCTGCTTCTTCTGTTGTTCAAGTTGCTGACCTTGATTGGATTAAGATCACGTCTAGGGGCGAGATAAGTATAATGCAGGGAAATTTGTTACCTATTATTTTCATGGCTGGAACAGATGAGGGGCATGTTTTCGACTCTTCTCAGTATGTTTTTATGAAGATTCATGTTCATTTTGAGAATGACATTATTGAACTCGTTGATGATTGTCTAGTTGAAGGTCAGACTTGTCAATATGTTAGAGATTCTAATTTCTCTGTACGAGGCACACACCTTGGAGTTACCACTCTCTATCTCAGTGCTAGGCTGCACTCTGGACAAGAAGTATCGAGTCAAGCAATCAAGGTAGAAGTCTATTCACCCCCAAGACTTATTCCAGATGAGATTTTCCTTGTGCCTGGTGCATCTTATGTTCTCAGAGTTAAAGGAGGTCCAAAATATGGGGCCTTTCTCAAGTATGCTAGCATGGATGATGAAACAGCTAAATTTCAGAAAATGATTGGCCGTATTACTGCAATGTCACCTGGAAACGCCACAGTAGCTGCGACCTTTTATGGGAAGGGAAATATGGTACTTTGTCAGGCGTTTGCCAGAATTAGCGTAGGTGTTCCTACTGAAGCCTTGCTGAATGTACAGAGTGATAAGCTTGCTGTTGGCCGTCAGCTGCCAATATTTCCTTCTCTTTCAGAGGGGAACTTATTTTCCTTTTATGAACTTTGTAGCAATTTCAAGTGGACTATTAAAGATGAGGAGGTGTTGACTTTTCATGATATTCAAGGTTCAGAAAGTGATATCCCCATCTCTTCTGAAAATGAATCCAGATCTGCTGACAAGTTGGTCAAGGAAGACATTGGATTTTTTCGAGCACTTCAGGGACTATCCCCTGGGAAAACTGATGTTAGTGTTACATTTTCTTGTGATTTCATCTCCTCTGGTTCACATTCAGAATCCAGGCTGTATAGTGCACTATTATCTTTGTGGGTGGTGCCTGATCTTCCTCTGGCATTGGGATCACCAATCACCTGGATCCTCCCCCCTCATTATACTGCTTCAGATCTTTTGCCTGTGACTTCGAATCCCCACAGCCAAAGGGATACATCAAGTCGGAGAGGCAAGGTTGCTTATTCTGTGCTCAGAGATTTTGGTGAAGAGGCTCAAGATGATGCTATTTCCATAGATGGGGGAACAATTAGGACAAAGGAAGCTGGTAGT
>JAULKM010000012.1:835303-845400 GCA_032355605.1 Rubia tinctorum | reverse complement strand
TGTTAATACGAATAAGAGAAACTCTGTTCTAGCCATTTCTGTACATTCAATGTACTCTACGGATAGAGGAATACATAGAGTTGAACATAGTAAAATAAGAAATTGAAAGATTTAGTTGAAATTGTTCGTTTGTTGAAGCAGTGCTCTAACTGGGCTACTAATATATTAGTATGTGATATGATTTACGAAAATAGAATGATAAATATAAATAAAAAAGATATAAATGGAAACTATTTAAATAAAAGGTTACTGCGCAGGTTAGACCATATGGAAGTGATTCCTGAGTTCCTTCGCACAGGGTTTGAATTGAAGTAGTTAAGTAAGTTTTGTCTACATCTTCTCTGCAATTACACCAGGAAAGAAAGCAGATACTGATGCTGAATGCACTTAACAAATCCCATGTCTGAATGCCTTAAACTTCGATTCCAAAGAAAGCAGAACTAGACTGCCAACGATCTGACGATAGAGAGTCTTCACCTTGTGGACCTGCTTTCGCCTAATGGTAATCTTTGTCTTTCCTTCTGTCTTTCGGGGATGGGATTGGGTGTCCGAGTACCGATAACTAAGTAGATGTCTCACAGGCGAAGGATTAGACGTAGTATATCTCCTAAAAAAATGGAATTTAACATTAGGGAAATTTGACGTTTTGATAGACCCGAATGGTATGGCCGTATCCAGACTAATACCAATCCAAGCCATTTCATGAATAAAATGTGACCAACCAACAAAACTACTTGTTACAAATAATTCCTTCCATCCCATGTGAGTTCCTCTCCAGCCATTTGAAGTTCATATTCAGTACTCTTCGATTATGTCACCTTTCAGCAGTGTTAACGCATTTGAGGAACCTATACTGCGACGATGTCTCCATACCCATATAAAAAGAGTTACCTTGGTTGGAAGCCGACCAAAGAATATGATTGCTTGTGGTATAAGCAAGAAAGAGCGCTATTCAGCCTTGTCTGGTCCGTACTCCGGTAGTAGGGCTGGAATAAGCTAAAGAATCGAATTCCGAGATCTGATTTAGCTCATTGACTTCCGAAAAACCTTCTTCCTCTTTGTTCCTTCGAACATCTTCTTCCCCGTTGTAGCCATTGCACCTTCGTATTTGGCCTCCTCTTGTTCGTTTGTAGCTTTGGTAAGGTAAGTGATTGTCTGGAGAGGCTATGGCTTGCATTTCGTTAAGGGGTATATATAACCTGACTTATTTTGAAAGTAGAGGGAGATCAACTTCTGTTTTTCCTTCAAAAATAGCTTCTGCTTTCAAAATAACCTGTTTATTTGCACTTTACCAAACATTAAAAAAAAATTGCTTTTCAGCAAAACATCTTATAAACTCTACCAAACAGATCCAATATTGTATAATTTGTATATACAGCAATAAGGGGAACATAAAATAGAGGAGCCAAATTAAGTTTGTTAATGGCACCCTAATATAATAGATAATAGTATATGATGTTAAGCTACTCCTTCCGTCATAGTATAAGGTTTTTATAACGTTTTGCAAGCTTGAGGATTGAAATAATATGGTCAAATTTCAGTCCAACTAAAAGAATAGTAAAAATAGAAACTTTCGATTGAGAAAAAAATGAAAAATACAAATTTTACGCAAAAACAGATGAAATCGTAATAATTGATGGTATGATTTTATAAAATGAAAAAAATAACACGTGACAAAATTAGTTTGTTTAGTAATCTTAATAACAACGCCTACTTTTAAAATCAAACATTAAAGGATATATCACTTGTGTAATTAGTCGAGTGTTAAATATTTGATTAATTACTCCAATGATTATAGTTCGAATTTGACAACCATAATATGAATATATCCTCTAGTTATAGCAAGTCCAAGAGAATTTGCCTAGATTTTGGTTGAATATAGATTTTAAAATTTTTTGAGTTCCAACAGATTCTGCATCTCGTTCTCCGATCAAAATAGAGATTTAGAGAAAAATGGTGTTTCATTCTCTATATCGGTAGAGAGAAAAGAGTAATATGGAGAATTAAAATTTTATTGCTAACCTAATCAATCACCTTTATTTATAACATAATTTCCTTATTTACATGAAAACGTTTTTAAACAAATTAACTCTAACATAATCAATCACATTTATTTAAAACATAGTTTCCTTATTTATATTAAGAACATTAAAAATCACATAAAATTAAGATGTACCTTCCTTATATCATAAAGAATGGTTCAGCAAAATGGATAATATGTTGAAATTGAGTATAAAAAATATAGAGAAAATGAGTTTTTATTCTGCATTTTAGAGAAACTTATAAAGAATCCGTTGGACTCGCTAAGGACCAAATATGACAGGCGGTCCACATGGTATGCCAATGCCATTTTGGTTCACGTGCCACCATGTGCCACCTCTCTACTTCCGCAATTGTGGCTAACAATAAATCTTGACCACTTAACCTGATTTTAATGTCCAATCTCCCATCCCATGTGGTTATCCCTTCATTTCTGCTACCCTAATGTCAGCTTCACTGATCCAACAGCCTGATTTTTTTGCTACAATTCGAAATTTTAAAGAAGATGATTATTGATTTCATTCAATCAAAGAAATCGCCTCTCATGCAAAATTAAAGTGAAACTTTCACTTAAACTTCACAAATATATGCTGTGTAAAAATTGTTCCGCACCAACCTGGTGTATAAAAGATTTCATATCAATTTGATGTATAGAATACTTAAAGGTCTAGTGTATAAGAGACTTGCTACAACTTAATGTATGTGTGACTTAAAGATCATAATAATGCAATTATAGAAGATGAGATTCGAACCAAGATCCCCAAACTAGACTTGACGGGATACAATGTTCTGAACACTTTAATAAATTATAGTAGTTGCTGAAGGAAATAATAAATTTGAGAATAAAATATATATTTTTAAAAGAGCAAAGTAAAAATGATGCATGGCCTGAAATAGATATTGTTAGTATTTTTGAACTATACATTAAAGGTATAAATAGAATATTTTATTTTTAGCCCCAGTTCCCATCTCATAAAACAGTGACCCCTCATCTCACTGGTCCTCTTTTCCTTTTTGTTCTAATGAAATCATCACTCCAAATGAGTCGATAGCCAAATAAGCATGTCTACCTGGATTCCAGATGATTTGGAAAGGGATGTCATACTAATAATAGAAGAATGAGAGTTCGAGAAGAATGAGAGCAAACGAATTGTAGTATCACTTGTAACATACTCCGTCCCACCATTAATGACATATTTACTTTTTCAAAGTTAAATTTGGTAAAGTTTGACCATAAATATAAATTAAAAATATATAATAAATATATCATGTGAGATATTGTTGAATTCATCTTAACATATATTTTCAAATTATCATTATTTATGCGGAATTGGTATATATAACTAGAGATATTAACGGTCAAACATGATCATTGAATATCGTGAAAAAACAAATATGTTATTACTGCTGAAACAAAGGGAGTAAATGGTAAGAGCGTGTGCAGTGGTGATCTCTAATTTTAAGAGACTGCTCTACAGACCGAAAATGCCCACAGTGGTGGTCTTAATAAGAGACCACTCTATGGGCTCCAAGCAAGAGCCCGCTGAAGAGGCCACAGATGTCAGCCATGTTCAAACGCAAGGGCCGTCCACATGTGACTCTTTTTTTGTCCCTTCCTGAGACACGTGGTACCCTCCCACTGAGACACGTGTCCCACTAACCCTTGTCTTTTTCAAAAATAATTCATGTGGGACACATGGTGTCCCAACATTTGTTTTCTTTAAAATATGAATTTTTAAATTTTGTAAAATTAATTTTAAAATATGTAAAATATTTTTAAAAATCTTTAATTTTGTTCTAAAATCATAAAAAGGAACAAAATATATAATAATTTTTAAAAAACGAAAATAGAATATTTTTTTACAACGAAGGACGATATATAAAAGAACCAAAAAATGAATTATTTAATAATTTTTGAAAAACAAAATTTATTTTTTAAATATTATAGTGTATTATTAAATTCACATTCAACTTATTTTGGGTGGACAAATTTATTTAGATTAAATGTTAATGGTAAAACTAATGAGTAGAACAGAGAAAATCAAGTGGGGTTCATGAATAGTAGAAAGTAGTTTCTTACCATGGTGAAGGAAAAAAAGTGGCCTCTTAAGTGATCTCTTAGGGTGAGGTGAAAGAGATAAATTGAGTGAAATAATATATTTAATTGGTAAGATATCACTAGCTGTGTCTATCATTAAACTTGGTCTAAAGGCTTTTCTTAACCTAACATACTTTTTCAGAATTCAGCATGATATTAGGAACACAAGTGGGAAGAACAATCTATGGTTGTTGATTAGAACCAACATTAATTAGGCCTGAATGTACAGTTTGTCCCCATTATCATTAAATTAGTCATAGTCTCACCTAGTTTTTCAATAAAAGAAATACTACCTGGTATTTTTTAATGTTAGTGTTAATTTACTTTTAAAGATTACATAAAAACAATCGAATTACATATAAACATCCTACTATAATAATAAACTAGGAGACATCACAATCAAATTTATTGAAGTCCACTTAAACATGAAACCTCATCCATTGAATCAATAGAGACGTTCTCTGGAAAGCACTCAAAAGTTGCACCACCAATGAACCACCACAACCAGAATCAGAACCACTACAATCTCACTGTCACCGATCACCTGCAGGTTGTGAAACCATAGTGGGACCACCGACACAACCCTATAACACTGGGTAATTCCTATCAAGAAATTGCTCAATTATTCACAATTCTTGATATTGGTGTGATTTTGAACCCTGAACTTATCTGTTATGGAGTGTGGATTACCACTGAACCAAGACCCAATTCAAATCTTAGTGGTTAATTATTAAATGTTTTATTTTATTTTTAACTGGTGTGATTAACAATTTTATCATTTATTTACATTAACCTTTTGTACATTAATAATTATGTTTGATAAATAATTATTAATGGTTGGCTGGTTAATGCAAAATGCAATCATTTAATTTAAAAAAAATCAACCATCGATATACTCACTCTATTTTTATATTTATGTCACCATAGGTTTAAATGTTTTGATTTAGGTGAAGAAAATGAATAAATAAAATTGAATATAGAAAGTAAAAAAGTAGAATGAGTAGATGAAATTGAAATAATCTTTCCAAAAATGGAAATAATGGCAAATAAAAAAAAACATCAATTTATAATAAGTGTGTCAGGGAGTAAGAAATTACCATTCCTAAGAAAAAAGTGTAAATAATGATATTTTCAACACTGGGCAAGAATTTATGGTAAAAACTAGGTAAACCCACTAAATACCACTTTCGTGGTTTCTTTCAATTAAATATTCATTATCTCTCTTCCACCTCACTAAAAGCAACCACAAATAAACCACTTCATTTTTACCCCCACAATGGTAGAAACCACTAAGAAACCACTACACAGACCCCACTTAATTTTCTCTATCATACTCATTAATTTTACCTTCAATATTTAATTTAAATTGATTTGCCTACCCAAAATAAATGGAAGTGTGAAATTAATAATGCAATTTTACTCTCTTTATTATTTATGGATCCCACTTAAATTTTCCTATCCTATATATTAATTCTAATTTTAGTATTTAATTTAAATAAATTTGACAACTCAAAATGAATTAAAATATGAAATTTAATAATATATTTCAATTTTAAAATTTAATTTCGTTTTTCAAAATTTAATTTAATTTTTTAAAATTATAAGTAAGTAAAAAATAATCAGAAAGTTAAAAGTAAAAAATGGAGGTGGTAAAAAAAAATTAAACTGGAGGCGGTCCAAAAAAATGGAGCGGTCAAATTATTTTTAAAAAAAATGCTTTGCCACGTGACCCAATACAGGACTACCACGTGGCATTGGAAGACAAAAAAAGACCCGCGCATGGGAGCAGCTTGAATGCGGTTGCTTGGTTATCATACAAGCTTCCGGTTTTTTTAACTAAAAAACCACAAAGAGACCACCAATGTGGAGATTTGTGATTTTTTTGTGGTCTCTTTAAAAAACCCACAAAGAAACTCCATTGTACATGCTCTAATAACTTCTAACACATAAAAAGCAAAAAGTAACGAAATCATACCGGAAAGAATTATAGAGGGATGCCACAAAATCCGCAATTTTTGCCATGATGAAAACAAGAAAGGATTTTAAAGATCAAAAGAACACTACTCCAATAATCATAAGAAAAAAAAAACAAGAAGTGGGAATTTATTTAATTCTTGGTTGGGAGACAAGCATCCACTGATAGAGATAAAAACGGCTTTTCATTTCAATTATAGCTTATAATTTAGGGAATTTTTTCTACTCACTTTTACTTTAATTCCGTTTTCCTTTATCAGGGCTTTAAGCTTTGCCTTTGCCTTGCTTGGGATCTTTGTTTAAGGCACCATCTCTTTCTTTTTCAATAAACTCCAGGTTCCAATAACTCTGCACCAAATTGAAAAAGATTCATTCACCTTGGGAGAGTTAATGTATTAGTAGCTGTACGTTTCTTGTTGCGCCTTGATCCGATCTGGGAAAAAACAAGAAACGAAAAAGCTGTTCCCAATACAAAGTTATTTCGCTTTAATCAGAGTGTTGTTGTCTGCACCAGCCATGAGAGATTGTCCCCTCCCCATCTCAATCTGACGCTTTCTACGCAATCAGGTATAGCTGGAATCTTTCTTTCGAGTTTCTTTCAAGTTTAAAAGAGGGATCTTTGCGGATTGGTCTAGATAGAATGTACTGAGAGGAGTTCAAGATTCTGAATTTGAGCGTGTTCTGGGTTCTTTTTCATTACTGGGATCACTTTCTTTTTGGTATTGTGTAAAGAAAGGCTTTTGATTTATGGGTTTTGAAGGAATTTGTGAACTGTTTCTGATTGATTGTAATCTTTGAAGTAGATTCTTTCTTTGATGTGGTTTTGCGGATTCAGTGAATTAGATAATCTTTTGTAATTGCTTTATTTGTTTTTTTTCTTGAATTTGTGGTGTTGATTCAGTGAATTTGATCTTTAGGCATTCACCAGTTTTCAGGGCTAGTGTTTTGTTTTGGTGATGAAGTAAATGTGATTGTTCTTGGCAGGATGGCGTCCAATCTGACCATGGAATCATCTCTTGTGAATGATGTTAGTACCTTGCCTAGGCCACACAGTTCGGTTACCAAAATGGGTTATAATTTGTCCTCTGACTCTTCCGTTAGCCATACTAAGCGCTTACCACAAGCGAAGGGACCATCTAGTATCGGAGGATCATCGTCGTCATCTTATGTGGGAGTCTTGGATACTGGGATGAAGGCTGGTCAAATGCCTTCGGGTTCTGCGATCAGCTCTAAGAATGTGAATACAACAGGTATGGATCGTGCACTGAAGGATGGTTTTCCGAAGTCAGTGAGACAGCAGCTAAAGCCAGATAAAAGAAAGGACGAGTTATTGGGATCAGAAGATCAGCTTGATCGTGCAGCAGAAGATAGTTCGGCCATTCGGGTCCCAGAATCGGTCATTCAGCCTAGTCTTAAGCATCATTCTGCCGATGATTCTATTGATTGTAGTTCAAGTGTCTTGCTTGAATCTGCAGGGTTTTCTTCGCAGCCAGAATCAAAAGGGACCACTGACACTATGAGCAATCAGTTACCGTCTCTAACAGAAGCTCGCTTCTTCCCAAGTCCTCAGAATAGTTTTTACTCGGCTACACAGTTCACTGAAGCTCAGGACAGCTTCACAGAAATCAGTGAAAGTATGAGCAGTATTCGAAAATCTGGTGAAAGTGGGGATGCTAGCAACTCTTTTGATTTTGTCGAGAGTAGAAAGACGAGCATTTATAGGGGCAGCACCGGCAGTGATGTCAGCGATGAAAGCAGCTCCAGTAGCTTCAGCAGTGCCCTGTACAAGCCGCACCAGGCAAATGACACGAGGTGGGAAGCCATCCAAGCTGTTAAAACTCGCTACGGATCATTGGAGATGAAGCATTTCAGACTTTTGAAGAAAATGGGTTGTGGGGACATAGGTAGTGTTTATCTGTCAGAACTGTCTGGAACTAGAACTTACTTTGCCATGAAAGTGATGGACAAAGCAGCTCTAGCTAGTAGGAAGAAACTCGTGAGAGCTCAGACCGAAAGAGAGATACTGCAGTCATTGGATCATCCATTTCTTCCAACCCTGTATACACATTTCGAGACAGATAAATTCTCTTGCTTGGTCATGGAGTTTTGCCCAGGTGGAGATTTACACGCACTCCGACAGAGACAACCTGGGAAGTATTTTCCTGAGCACGCAGCCAGGTTGGATTTGCATTCCTCCATTTTCCGAGCCTGAAGATTTTCATAATAGTTTCTCTCGCTAATCTCTCTGCAATTGTTCCATAGTACTTGCTAATTAAATTGTTGTCTATGTCACCTGGCCTTATGGTTGAAGATGTTTTAGGCGTGTTTGTGTGTGTATCCATTGACTGTTTTTTTCACGCATCATCAGTATTGCTCTTCAGTGCAATCTGTTGAGGTTTCCCCAAGTGTAGACATCGTGTCCTTTTGAGTAGATCATCGTACTTGCATCTCTGATCTTTTTGAATGTGTATTGAACTTGAAGCCGTGTTGATTGTTACTCTTTAGACTGCCCGTCTTTGAAAACTTGAAGTTTTCAGAATGGAGAATGATGTTTCTACATCTTTGGCAATTAGCAAATTTTAGTCTTAGGCGAGATAAATCACTGGTGTATGCCGCTCTACAAGTTTTACTGATTTATTTGTTACTTTGTAGGTTCTATGTGGCGGAAGTTCTCCTTTCTTTGGAGTATCTGCACATGCTTGGGATCATATACAGAGATCTTAAACCAGAAAACGTATTGGTCAGAGAGGACGGGCACATAATGCTTTCAGATTTTGACCTTTCACTTAGATGTGCCGTGAGCCCAACCTTGGTAAAATCTTCGAACACCACTTCAGAATCCAAGAACTCGGGTGGATACTGTGTGCAACCTGCATGTATCGAGCCATCTTGCGTCATCCAGCCAGCGTGCATTCAACCTACGTGTTTCGGGCCCCGTTTCCTAGGCAGATCAAAGAAAGAGAAGAAGTCGAAAAACAGAAATGAAGTGCACCATCAAGTGACTCCTCTCCCTGAGCTGATGGCCGAACCAACAAGTGCTCGATCAATGTCATTCGTGGGAACACACGAGTATCTGGCGCCCGAGATCATCAAAGGCGAAGGCCATGGCAGTGCTGTGGATTGGTGGACATTTGGGATCTTTCTGTACGAACTCTTGTTTGGGAAAACTCCTTTCAAAGGGATGGGAAATCACGCGACTTTGTTCAACGTTGTTGGTCAGCCTCTGAGATTTCCCGAGGCGCCATCTGTCAGTTTCGCGGCTAGGGACCTGATCCGAGGATTGCTTGTAAAGGAGCCTCAGCATCGGCTGGCTTACAGGCGTGGCGCGACTGAGATTAAGCAGCATCCATTCTTCCAGAGTGTGAACTGGGCGCTTATTCGCTGTGCCACTCCTCCCGATGTGCCAAAACCGTTCCCGATGCACGATATATTGCCACCGCCCAGAGCGCAACAGCCCAAACCAGTGGCTGCCGAGGTTCCTAGCCTCGATATGAAGCCATCTGGTAATTATCTGGAAATTGATTTCTTCTGATTGTTGTTCTCAGAATCTGTCATCCATTTGTTTCGAGATTGATGTTCATATGCTAGGAGAAATGTAGAGTGGTAAATGGCATCGTTGTAAGCAGTAAATTGTAACCTGCGACTTCTCAAAAATGTCGGACTCCTTTTGAGGCTTTTTTTTTTTTTTTTTTTTGCATTCTTTTGTTTTCATTTCAATTATACTTCGCTATGGAAATTGGCCCATGTTCTTGGCCATAGTTTTAGATATTCCTCATTTTCGTGGGTTTACTTAAAACTGCAAGGGTAAGAGGTCAATCAAATCCTACTCACCAATGTTTTGGAGAAGGAATAAGGAGTTTTTTTTTTTCTTTCTTTTGTCTTTTCAGAATTTTAAATAAGATTAAATTATTTTTTTGTCCCTAACATATATCACAATGCAATCTTTTATTCCTCAGTGTCAATACTACTTATATTTATAAACCAA